>BKCH01000189.1:257500-378189 GCA_008635985.1 Ficus erecta | reverse complement strand
GAGCATCTCAAACCTCGCAATTCACTTTCTCAATTCACCACACTAAATTTGTTCTCATTACAATGGAGTTACTAACAATTAAGATAATAAATAACTTTACATAAATTAAACAAAAGGGCTTGTTTGGTATTGTTTTTGGAGTCTTCAAAAGTCTTTTTACATGAATTACGATGTAAATATATGTTTGGTAAAAGAATTTAAAAGTCATATATATATTATGCACATAATAAATGCATTTTAATAGTTGTTTTAAAAAGTTAGAATTTATAACTTCTACTTTTAGCTTCTATTTCTCCTTTTACTAAAAGTAAAATTAGAAATTATGACAAAAAACATAGTAATCTTAAACTAACCTTAAATATATGCTGTAACTTTTTGTTACTATAATTTTTATAACATTTTACAAGTAAATTAGGGATAAGAAAGTAATTGAATATTAATTTAAGTAGGGATTGGATCTCAAATTTGTTTGCTCCCGCCAATGTCCTTCACATTCCAGGAAACTAGTAAGTAATTAAATTTGAAACTGGCTCCCTCCATGTATTACTAACATTCCTCACGTTTGATAAGTAAATTTGTTATTTTGAACTCAAATAATATTTATAATCTGATATGATTTAATTTATAACAAATATATATATTTATGCATATATATATATTAATAAAGAAAAACCAATCAAAACTAAAAAATGGATTGGTAATTTACATTTCTTAAACTCTCTCTCTTTCAAATATGGAATTTGAACTCATCTTAGGGAAATATTTCCCTACCTCTTTTTATATTTTTAATAAACAGTTTATTAGATTGATTATAAAAATTATAAAAACTAAACCGTCATAAATCAACAGTTTCTATCAACAACAGAAGAGAAGAGGTCGTATGCGATATGAGCCCTTACAGTCCTATCAAAGTGTGGTCCAACTTTAACTTATTGGACAGAAACGTAATAATTTTATAATAAAGTTTCTCCTTCTCGTACTATATTTGGTCTACAAATAGCCTCTAGAAGCTTCCTCAATGCAAAGAGTGTCTGATCAAGTAATGGCGAATTTCCATCAAATAGTTTAATCAAGCATTTAAACAGTGGAAAGAGAAGAACACTCCTATAAGTTAACTCCTCAACCCTCAATTAGTCAACTCTTTTAATTACAAACAGCTGTCAAGTAAAATGACATAAAGTACACCTATTGTAGATTCGTTACCTAAAAAAATTCTATCATTAAAAAAAAAAAAAAAACTCAAGTATAATCTTTATTTTTTTTTTCCCTTTCAACACCCTATATATCAAATTCCCAATAAATAACTTATAAACATTACTACTTGAAACCTATAACAGAACCCTAATTTATCCGTAATTATTACTCTTCAATGAGTAATAAAAAATACATTCAAATATGTTGATCTTCTTTATAACAATTTATTACATTCAAATATGTTAATCTTCTTTATAACATTTTTTTTTTTAGTTTTTATTTTTGCTTATGTTACGCCTATTTATGTAGTTTCCTGGCCTTTTTTTTTTTTTTCCTCCATTGAATGTAGTCATTGCTATTCTTGTTGGTGTACTGCTCACCCAAAAAAACAAAATTTGCAATTAGTTTATAATTTGATTACTTCTTGTTGTATTATTGTTTGGCTTTTTATATTCAATTATTGATGCATTACGTTGGCTTTTTTATATATTTTTGTTGGGATAGGTAGGTATATATATATATAATATGAGTGTTTCTTTTGTTTGCCTTTTTTTTTAAAAACCTTTTTTGTTGAAATGTTTTAAATTTAACCTACAAACAGAGTGGATAAAACAATTTAAAAATTATATAACTTTCTTTAGAATGAGTTTTGGTCATAATATACCTACTTTTTCATTTGAAGCAAGCATATTCGTGATATTATCAAGCAAAACATGAAAATAAACAAAAAAAAAAAAAAAAAAAAGGGTGTGAAAAGAAATTTGAAGTGTGAAGTCCTTTTAATTTGAAAATAATTAGGGTAATTTAGGAATATAGAAGGGTGTATAATAAGTGAATTTAATAATTTTAAATTTAAGAGGGGTTTTCTAGAAAGGGAGTGTGCAGAGTCAAGAGGAGTTTGCCTATAAAACCACTTATAATACTAACTATAAGAAGAAAAATATTTAGAGACACCACTAATCTTTATTATCAATTAAACATATATATGCTTCATCTATGAATCTTATCTCATAAAAGTTTTGTCTAGGAGTATAAAATAATGAGAAATTCATCTTTTATTATTAAATGATACTTGATATATTTTGAGTAATCTTAATTTATTAAAAAAATATGAATTTCACAATATGGAACATATTATTGGCCCACCTCCTAAACATAAGCTTTTGGGAGAATTAGTAAACTAACATAGTATCAGAGAGGGAAGTACTGAGTTCAAACATCTGTAAATGCACCATTTAAAACCCATTTTTATCATTTGTGTGTTGGCCCTTTAATATGTTTTGGGCTTCTTACAATTTGTGTTGGAATCTCAAAATTAATATTTGTCCGTACATCGGTCTAGTCTAGCCTGCACATGAGAGGGAGTGTTGAAATATAAAACTATTGTTGACTTACTTCCTAACACTTAAGATTTTGGGAGAATTGGTAAACTAATTTTTTTTAGACTCAACTTTAGACTGCTTTGGTGAGGATGTTCCCTCGCCTAATACTACTTTCTGATTGGACAATTACAGGAACTGATTTTGTCCCTGATGATTCAATATTTTTTCATTCATTTTTTTTCCTTTATCTTTATCTTTTTTTTCAGTAAATTTTAATTTTTTTTTAATTTTTAATATTTTGAATTTTCTTTTTTATTTCTTTTCTTTCCTTTGTTTTTTCAAAAAATAATAAAAAAAGTACTAACTCACGTCATGCTCGAAAATAGCAACCAACGTCTCATAACCCAACGAGTGAGCAACAAGTGATAAGCAGCAACCTAGGAAGCGGTGACCCATCGACCGACGAGTAGTGACCGACAACCAAGCAAGCGCAACCAGAGAAGGCCCGGCGAGTGATTGGCGTAGCGGTGAGCAATGGTGATGGTTCCGGGTGCGATCTAAGATGACAGCTGTAACATGTGTTTGAGGCAATGTTTCTATGAATGGCGGCTAACTGTGGTGTCTGAATGGTGGCTTCCTAGGTTTCGACGGTTGTGGATGTGTGAATTGATTTGTGGGTTTTGGATAAGATGATCTACCCATTTTTTAAGTTTTTTTTTTCTCTTTTTCTCTAGCTTTGATACCAACTTAAAAATTAGAAAGAATAATTTTTTCATTTAATTATGTCTCACAAATTTCAAAGAATACTTAACCCTATTTATAGACGATAAAATATCAAGAAAAGGAAAATAAACTAACAATAATAAAAATTACCTAATTATCAATAACGTGAAACAAACTAAAAATAGTTTTGGGAAATTTCCCAATTCAATACTAATAGTTTTATATTTCAACAGTTTTTGTTAAATTTCCTATTTGTATTTTTTCCGATAAATAAAGACACTCTTTTTTAATGAAAGACAACTTTTGATGAGTAATGAAATTTTGAGTGTTTACTTTTTTCTTTCCAAGTTAGGGCGTCTAGTGTGAATCAATGAGCTTTGAGTCAATCTCATATGTGTGAATCAACGGATTTGTTTACTGATCTATCCTTTTTCATTTTACTATTTAATTTTTGAAACATTTGCTTCCGTTACATCAGATCTAGATGTTCATATTATGTTTCCCAAAAAGAAAAAAACGTCATATTTTATATTAAGTTAAATTTCGATCACAAATTCAGAAAATTTTCCCATCCACTAATTTGAATCGTACATATGCTCTAAGAGGACAAGTCTTTAATTTCATCATGAAATTTTCAAGTTCAAATAAGATAGGCAAGGCTCCTTGTGCATTAGACTGAAAATGACTATTTGGTTCCGGACTACCAATTAAGGATTCTTGAAAACCACAGGGGACCACATCTCCAAAGGACAACTTTTGGTTTCTGTTGAAATATAAAAGCGATAATTAGGCCACAGGTCGCATAATTTGACCGTGGATTAATAATTTTTATCATCATAACTTAAAAATTATTGTAAAAATATCCTAATATCATAAACAATAAAATGATTACAGACATAATCTAACGATAATTTTACACCTAACAGCATCATAAGATGAAAGTTCTAATCATTCACCCCCAAGTTCAATAAAAAAAATGATTTAATAACTAAAATCAAATTGACAATATACCCTCACTTTTCTCATTTTCTCTCTCTCTCTCTCTCTCTCTCCTTTTCTTTGTTTACCAACCCCGTCTCTCTCACGCACTCTCAATCTCTCTTCCTCCATCCCACTCTCTCTCTAATTTCACAGTGTCTCTCTCCCCCCATAACTCCGTCGGCTGTCTCTCTTTCGTGATCTCTATCTCGCTGCCGCCTTTGCTTACAATATTTACTTACAACTTTGCTTAAATTTTTAATAATAATGTCTTAATATCAAACACGGTTACTATATAAGCACCTTATTCTAACAAACACCTTCTTAATTGCATAAACTTTTGTTGATCCACAATCTAGAGATAGTTGATCTTGCAGTTTTGCACCAGATGTTTGTTTGTAACGACCCGCCTAGCACGGACCGTTACCATACTGTGACGCCCCCCCGACTTCCCAAGCCAGGTCGACACCATACGTACTTGTTCTTTACTTGAAAATTTGAGATAATTTTTTTTTAAAACATATTCATATAAGTTATCTTGTAGAGAAAAACTTGTCATACATACAGACTATACTGAAAGTATCTTCTTGTGTCTTCAACTTCGTACATATAACAAAATATAATTTACTATTGAAATATTAACATATTTTCTGAAAATTGGATGCGGAAAATTATGCGTAGTGGTATCCCACACCGCCCTTCACCCGCCGCATCGTCCGCATAGCCCACCAATTAAATTGCAGGCTTCTTACCTACAGTATGAAATATAAGGGTGAGCTTTCGCCCAGCAAGTTCAAACATAATCTCACAAAACATTTCAAACATTTAGAAATATGCCAATCATCATGTAACTTATGCATGAACCATTTATGATTGATTGAATGTCTTATGCTTCATTATAGACTCAATCTTAATTATCTTGTCTCAACATGTGGGCCCATAGTGTCCGTACCAAAAGCGCGCAGCCTCCAGATAAAGCTAGGGTTTGGCAAGGCCCTAACAGTTCTGGGAATTTTAACTTGACCCCTTCACGATCACGGATTTCGATCACGGAAGGTAATTATCACCACTAAACATGTAGCCTCCTCGATTAGGGGAGGTTGGTAGACACCTTACTTGATTATCTTACCATGTGATTTAACATTAGTGAACATATTTCATGATGTCACTATGTCATATTATACACAACATTTGCCATAATATGGCCTTCTTGAAAACATATCACTTCTGGAAACCATGACATTTTTGTAAATATGGGCACTTTTGTAAATATAGCACTTTTATAAACATAGTACTTTTTATAACATAGCACTTTTATAAACATAACACTTTTTGTAAACATAGCACTTTTATAAACATAGCACTTTTATAAACATAAACACTTTTGTAAACATAGCACTTTTATAAACTATTTTATAACATAGCACTTTTTATAAACCTAGCACTTCATAGCTATAGCATGGCATCACACATCATGGCATAACATAGCATGTATACTTGAAAATAGTCCTTTACTATTTTCATACCGTAGGTGAGGTTGATACTTGCCTGATTTGCTAGATTCCGGTTTTTGTTGTCTTAACTCGGATTGCAATTGCAGTTCCTTCCTGCTATTAAAAGAACATAGGATAAGAATCCTATAAAAAGTTGGTAACCTTTCCAACATTTTAGTTATATGTCCCCCCACACATGTCTTGGTATCCTATAGGATTACTTTGGGTAACCCTTAATTAAACGTTGGGTTAAAGTCAATATCTGATCAACTAATGGTCAACCTTGGGCTTTGAGGCTAAGCCCAGTAACTCGGGTATAACTCCCGGTTACCTTTCGTAAACTAGTCGCTTGCTATATTCTAACTTGAAAAAATTTCATTTCCCTTACTTGGAAAATTTAGGGAAATTAATCTCCAAAATTTCATTCTTAACTTATAAAATCCTTCACTTAAATCGTAAAAATCCAAACTCTTGGATTAGTGCTTTATAAAATCATTTGAGGTTGAAAACTGCCTTGGAACAGTTTTCATAATCAAAACAATAGTTTGTAGTAGAAAACAGTTTTCTAGAAACATTTGTAAAACTAGTGGTGCAGGAATTTTCGGATTCCTGCGCACCTTCGAAAAACGATTCTAATTTTAAAATTGGTTCATAATCTGAAAACGTTTTCTTCATAAAAGTTGTAGCTCTCGAAAAATACTAAAACTTTCGTGTTTTGCAAAAATTCCAATTCGGCCTAGATTCGTCCCAGTTTTTGTTTGAAACTGGCTGACCCGAAAAACTGAGTGAAAACTGGGTCTGGGGATCAGCCACAGGTTTTGGGGTAAACGGAGGCCATTGGGGCCTTATTTTGCAAATCCGTTCACGTAGCCCCCTAGGAAAAACTGTTCCGAGCAACTTTTGTGTTTTAAGTTTTACCAAATTCGGCCTCTAAAGGCCTCAAAATCGGCTTGCCGTAAAACTGGTCAGGATCCACCCGAACCTGGCAGTTTTTCGGTTTAGAGTTCGTTTTACGTCCTAGACGTGGAACCTAGCTCAACCAGCCACCGCGGGAGCTCTAATACACACATGCAGCAGGTTTCTAACGTTCCAAACCATCATTCTTAAACGTAATTGGGGACATACAACATATCGAATACCTAGCATGCGATTCAACAAAATCAATCAAGCATAAGCATAAAACTATGCAAGCTCATAATTTAAACTCATAAATCAAACCACCCTTAATCTAAATCAAGCACAGCCCTAAATCCAACTTAGGCACAAATAAAATTGAGCTTATGCTCTTACAATTTCAACTTGAAATACATGTAAATTTCAAATTGAATGCTCAAAGGAAGGAGTTTGGGGTTTAGGGACGATTACCTTGATTTGAATCAAGAGTTTGGCTTGGCTTTTGGAATTTCCCCCCTTTCCCTTTGGCTCCTCCTAGAACCGGCCCTAATAACCAAAATGGGTCTCAAAATTTTTTCAAAACTTTGTTGGTTTCACACTAGAAATCCGACCACACCTACACTCCGATTGCTCTCGGTTTTGCAAATTTTTCTTCCTTCCTTGCTCACACTTAGAAGTCCGGATTTTTGAGAGGAGAAATGGGCAGAGTTTAGCTACTTTTCTGAATTTTTTTGAGCCAAAAACCGTCCCCCTTGGCAGCCTATTTATAGGTGAAATTTTTGGACCCTTTTGCAAATATTTTGGTTCACCTTTTGCTCATAAATCCTTGGAGCAAAATTTTTGCACAAAAGCCCTCCATGTGGCCGGCCATTAGAGGTGAACTTGGTGGCCAAGTTTTGATTTTTTTTTTTAAGCTTATCTTAAGTTAATCATGATGTCATAATTAAGGATAAGGTGATGTCATTCACCTTATGCCTTGTTTGGCTACTTCCTCCAATAAGCAATCCATTTTAGGCCAATACAGATATTTCTAATACTGTGTTTACTCAAACACAGTATTTATTTAACTAAAATTTATTTGTTGAAAAGAAAACGGAGGTACAAAATTTTTCTTATTTTCCTGAGTCCTTTTTCCATAAAAAGCCTGTTATGGAGTCTCATAGTTAATTTATCGAGAATTCAACCTCATACTGATAAAATCATGAATCTTGTATTAATATTCATAATTTTTCATAAAATTACACATAATACGAGCTTTAGATTTCTTATATACAAGAAAATCATGAGTTCGTAGAAATTTTGGATATTACAATCTACCCTCCTTAAAGAATTTTCGTCCTCGAAAATCAGAACAATTCTGGGTAGCTTTTCTTCATATCTTCCTCGCGTTCCCATGTTGCCTCCTCAACCTCATGATTTCGCCATAGCACCTTTACCAAAGGTATAACTTTGTTCCTTAGCACCTTCTCTTCTCGTGCCAAGATCTGAACCGGTTTCTCCTCATACGTCATATCCTCGTGAACCTCAATTGGTTCGTGGTTTAATACATGGGATGGATCCGAGATGTACTTCTTTAGCATCGACACATGAAATACGTTGTGTACATATGCTAACTCTTGGGGCAAAGCCAACTTATAGGCACATTACCAACTCTTTCCATTATTTCAAACGGCCCTATGTATCTTGGACTTAATTTCCCCTTCTTTCCGAATCTCATAACTCCTTTGAATGGAGCAACTTTGAGGAAAACCAAGTCTCCTACTTGGAATTCTAGAGGTCTTCTGCGTTTGTCGGCGTAGCTCTTTTGTCGACTAAATGCAGTTTCCATCCGTTGGCGTATAAGTTTCACGGCCTCAGTGGTTTTCCGAATAAAATCCGTGGACACAAGTTCCTTTTCTCTTGTCTCGTACCAGTGAACTGGAGATCTACATCTTCTCCCGTACAGGGCTTCATAAGGAGCCATTCCAATTGAAGCTTGAAAACTGTTGTTGTACGAGAACTCAATCAAAGGGAGCTTCTTATCCCAAGTCCCTTTGAAATCCATCACGCATGCTCGCAACATGTCTTCTAGGGTCTGAATGGTCCTCTCTGATTGTCCATCCGTTTGAGGGTGAAAAGCGGTACTAAAAGTGAGCTTTGTACCCATGGCTTGATGTACACTCTTCCAAAATTTAGAAGTGAACCGTCCATCACGATCCGAGATAATCGATTTCGGAATCCCATGGTAGCGAATGATCTGCGCGACGTATAATTCTGCTAGCTGCTCTACTGAAAAGCTAAGCTTGATGGCAATAAAGTGTGCAGACTTCGTCAAACGATCAACAACCACCCAAACGGCGTCGTTGCCACTGGGAGTTCGGGGTAGACCAACTACAAAGTCCATGGTCACTTGGTCCCATTTCCATTCTGGGATGGAAATTTTCTGCAATTCTCCCCCTGGACGTTGATGTTCCGCCTTGACTCTTTGACACGTAAGGCATTTACTGACGAAGGTTGCAACATCATTCTTCATTTTGGGCCACCAAAAGCTTTCCTTCAAGTCTTGATACATCTTTGTGGCTCCAGGATGTACGGAATACGGAGTCTCATGTAGCCTCTTCATGATTGCTTCCTTCAGCTCGTCCTCATTAGGAATGACATAGTCTATTTTTCCGATAGAGTATGCCTTCATCAGATACGTTGAAATCTGACTCCTTTCCTTCTAGGACCTCGTTTCCTTCGTCCTGAGCAGCGAGGCATCTCCTTCTTGTCGCTCCTTCATGTCATCCAAAATGGTAGGTTGAAAGGTTAGGGCAGCTAAACTTTCTGTGATAAGCTCTATTCCAGCTTCCGCTAGCTCCTTCTGAAGAGGTTCGATCAACGGTTGTAGGGACATTGACGTGGAAGACGACTTCCGACTAAGGGCATCGGCTACTTTGTTAGCCTTCCCTGGATGGTAACGGATGTCTATGTCATAATCCTTCACCAATTCGAAGCCATCTTCTTTGCCTCATGTTAAGCTCCTTTTGTGTGAAAATATACTTCAAACTCTGATGATCGTGTAAACTTCACACTTAATACCATAAAGGTAGTGTCTCCAGATTTTGAGCGCAAATACTACCGCCGCAAGTTCCAAATCATGCGTCGGATAGTTCTTTTCATGATCCTTAAGCTGTCGTGAAGCATAAGCGATCACCTTTCCATTCTGCATGAGTACAGCTCCTAATCCTATCTTGGAAGCATCACTGTATATCACGAAGTTTCCTTCCTCCACATTTGGAATTGTGAGGATCGGAGCGCGAGTCAGCCTATTTTTCAGCTCTTGGAAGTGCTCTTCACACTTTGCAGTCCATTCATACTTCTTTCCTTTCCGTGTAAGTGCGGTGAGCGGCGCTGCAATCTTAGCAAACCCTTCAACAAAACGTCGGTAGTAGCCCGCCAGGCCGAGGAAACTACGTATTTCGGTGACGTTTTTCGGAGCTGGCCATTCACTTACTGCTTCAATCTTAGCCGGATCCACAGATATGCCGTCCTTGGAGACCACATGTCCTAAGAAATGGACCTTTTTCCAACCAGAATTCACACTTAGTGAATTTAGCATAGAGCTGGTTTTGCTTCAAAATCTGCAGAGTGATCCTTAGGTGTTCCTCATGCTCCCCCTTTGATCTTGAATAAATCAAGATATCATCTATAAAGACGATAATAAACTTATCCAAGTAATCCTTGAATACACGATTCATCAGGTCCATAAAGGCTGCGGAGCATTTGTCAATCCGAATGGCATAACAAGGAACTCATAATGTCCATATCGCGTACGAAAAGCCGTCTTGGGGACATCTCCTTCCCTGATTCGGAGCTGATGATATCCAGATCGTAAGTCAATTTTCGAGAAAATTGAAGCTCCTCTCAGCTGATCAAACAAGTCGTCGATCCGAGGCAACGGATACTTGTTCTTGATGGTTATCTTGTTTAACTCCCGATAGTCAATGCACATCCTAAGAGTGCCATCTTTCTTTTTAACGAACAGAACTGGGGCTCCCCATGGCGAGTAGCTTTGACGAATGAATCCTCGATCCAAAAGCTCTTGTAATTGAATCTGCAGTTCTTTAAGTTCGGCAGGCGCCATCCTGTAAGGTGCCTTAGATACTGGTGCTGATCCAGGAAGTAGTTCAATCTCAAAAGAGATCTCTCGTTCTGGTGGCAACCCTGGCAATTCTTCGGGAAAAACTTCTATAAATTCTTTGACTATCGGTACTTCTTCTGGTCCGCTTTCAGTCTCTTGCGTCTTATCCACCACGTTGGCTAGAAATCCCCTACATCCTTCTGCCAACAATTTTCTAGCCTTTAGCGCCGAAATAAACATCTTTGGCTGTTTTGGAGTAGATCCTCTGAAAATAAACTCCTCGCCTCCCATAGGCTTGAATGTGACAGTACGTCGTAGACAGTCGATAACCGCGTTGTACTTCCCCAGGAAATCCATGCCCAGAATGACGTCGTAGTCGTATAGGTCAATGATGATCAAGTTGACATACATTTCCCTACCACATATAATTATTGGAACGTGACGTACCCAATAATCAGACAACAGAATCTCCCCGGAGGGTAATGCAGTCCTAAATGTTCTTTCGATCCTATCACTTGCTCTACCTAGTTTCTTAGCGAACCTAGGTGATGTGAATGAATGCGTGGCTCCAGAATCAATTAACACGTAAGCATCTTGTTGGGCAAAAGGAAGCTGACCTGTCACCACGGTGGAAGGTCCAGTTTGAACATCCTCTTTTGTATAGGCGTAAATTGCGTCCTTGAGGTTCCGGAGCTTCTAGCCTGCCTTGAGAGATTGCAGGTCCCTCGAGCTTCATCTGTGCAGCGTGAAGTTGAGATCCCTGTCCTCTCTGTTGGTTCTGCAGACTCTGGGAATTGAAATTGCAGCTTTTAGCATAGTGGCCTTCCTTGCCACATAGAAAACAGCGACCATCTCCAACACGGCACTCTCCCGGGTGTTTCTTCCCACATTTTTGGCAAGTGGGGTAACTATTGCTATTAGGAGTATTCTTCTTCTGGGGAAAATTCTGTTGATTCCCCTGTCCTCCTGCATTCCACTTCCTCTTCTGCTGGTTGTTGCCGTACTGTCTGTTGTTGTTTTGACCCGAAGGTCCTCCTTGACCTTTTTGTTGAGAGGTCTGGCCTTGCTTGACTTGGTTCTGCTTAACTTGGGCCTTTTCTTCCCTCTTCTCCTGGAAAAACTTCGCCCGTTGTTCTCTGTTCTGCCCCTACCCAGTATTCAGCTCGAACTGCTCGGCTGACACAATCGGCAACGGTGGTTGGTGGATAGGGTCCACTGTTGATCACCACTGCCAAATCCGAGCGGAACATCTTCATCATTTTTCGCACTTTGTCCCTTTCGGAACTGAAGAGGTGAGGACAGAGACGTGCTAGCTGCTCAAACTTTTGCACTGCCTCGGCTACCGACAGATTACCCTGGCGAAAATTACTAAGTTCGTCTTGTTGAGCTTCCATAACCTCGGTGTTGAAGTATTTTTCTTTAAATGCCTCAACAAAGTCCTCCCAAGTCATTTGGAGTAACATCCCACCGGATCTGGACTGTTTCCCACCAAAGGCGAGCATCTTTCTTCAGGACAAAGGATGCACAGAGGATTTTCTCTTGATCATTGAGCCTGAGGAAGTTCAGGATAACCTGGAGGTCAATTAACCAATTGTCGGCATCAATTGGGTTTGTTGAACCTTCAAATTCTGGTGCCTTCATGCGCCGAAAACTGTCATATAGTTCTTCTGGGGTTCGAACTCGGGGTGCTGGTGGAACAACTATAGGTGCAGCAGGCACTTCAGGAGCTATGGGGTTCTCGGGGATCACCGGGTCAACATCAGGAATTTCCGGTGCAGCAGGCTGATTCACAGGTACTGGTGGTACCTCAACATCAGGAGGTCCCTGATTCCGCTGAGCCAACTGAGCTCTAAGCCCCCCTATCTCTTGCTGTTGGGCTAACATCATCTGTCTTAGCTCATTTAGCTGGGCCGCAAGATCAACGTCTTGGATCGGTGCTCTTCTACGCTTTGGTGGCATGGCTCTATACGGAAATAAGAAAATAATCTTAGCTTCTTTTATTATAAAATTAATAAAATCATTTCTTTTATATAGAACCATAATCTTCTTTCCATATAAAAGCATAATATGAACATATCTGAATTAATCATGATCTTGTTCATATCTCCTTCACATCAGGAGTACATAACCATAACAATTGGAAAGATATAAAACTTTCGATTATTTCCGTATGTCACCTAATTGCCGTCACCAAGCTAAGGCACCACCCAGCGTTATCCCCGTGTCCAACATTTACCAGCATGATCGTTGAAGGAAGATACTTACTATACCCATAAGATCTTAACTAATTCTAATAGTAAGAACATAACATAACTTACTTGGACCGTTGCAGGAACGATGTGAGGCGAAGTGAAGTAGGCTGGCAGGATACCGCTCTGATACCAAACTGTGACGCCCCGAACTTCCCAAGCCAGGTCGACACCATACGTACTTGTTCTTTACTTGAAAATTTGAGATAATTTTTTTTTTTAAAACATATTCATATAAGTTATCTTGTAGAGAAAAACTTGTCATACATACAGACTATACTGAAAGTATCTTCTTGTGTCTTCAACTTCGTACATATAACAAAATATAATTTACTATTGAAATATTAACATATTTTCTGAAAATTGGATGCGGAAAATTATGCGTAGTGGTATCCCACACCGCCCTTCACCCGCCGCATCGTCCGCATAGCCCACCAATTAAATTGCAGGCTTCTTACCTACAGTATGAAATATAAGGGTGAGCTTTCGCCCAGCAAGTTCAAACATAATCTCACAAAAACATTTCAAACATTTAGAAATATGCCAATCATCATGTAACTTATGCATGAACCATTTATGATTGATTGAATGTCTTATGCTTCATTATAGACTCAATCTTTAATTATCTTGTCTCAACATGTGGGCCCATAGTGTCCGTACCAAAAGCGCGCAGCCTCCAGATAAAGCTAGGGTTTGCAAGGCCCTAACAGTTCTGGGAATTTTAACTTGACCCTTCACGATCACGGATTTCGATCACGGAAGGTAATTATCACCACTAAACATGTAGCCTCCTCGATTAGGGGAGGTTGGTACGACACCTTACTTGATTATCTTACCATGTGATTTAACATTAGTGAACATATTTCATGATGTCACTATGTCATATCATACACAACAATTTGCCATAATATGGCCTTCTTGAAAACATATCACTTCTGGAACCATGACATTTTGTAAATATGGCACTTTTGTAAATATAGCACTTTTATAAACATAGTACTTTTATAAACATAGCACTTTTATAAACATAACACTTTTGTAAACATAGCACTTTTTATAAACATAGCACTTTTATAAACATAGCACTTTTATAAACATAGCACTTTTGTAAACATAGCACTTTTATAAAATAACATTTTATAAACATAGCACTTTTATAAACCTAGCACTTCATAGCTATAGCATGGCATCACACATCATGGCATAACATAGCATGTATACTTGAAAATAGTCTTTACTATTTTCATACCGTAGGTGAGGTTTGATACTTGCCTGATTTGCTAGATTCCGGTTTTTGTTGTCTTAACTCGGATTGCAATTGCAGGATTCCTTCCTGCTATTAAAAGAACATAGGATAAGAATCCTATAAAAAGTTGGTAACCTTTCCAACATTTTAGTTATATGTCCCCCCACACATGTCTTGGTATCCTATAGGATTACTTTGGGTAACCCTTAATTAAACGTTGGGTTAAAGTCAATATCTGATCAACTAATGGTCAACCTTGGGCTTTGAGGCTAAGCCCAGTAACTCGGGTATAACTCCCGGTTACCTTTCGTAAACTAGTCGCTTGCTATATTCTAACTTGAAAAATTCATTTCCCTTACTTGGAAAATTTAGGGAAATTAATCCCAAAATTTCATTCTTAACTTATAAAATCCTTCACTTAAATCGTAAAAATCCAAACTCTTGGATTAGTGCTTTATAAAATCATTTGAGGTTGAAAACTGCCCTTTGGAACAGTTTTTCATAATCAAAACAATAGTTTGTAGTAGAAAACAGTTTTCTAGAAACATTTGTAAAACTAGTGGTGCAGGAATTTTCGGATTCCCTGCGCACCCTTCGAAAAATGATTCTAATTTTAAAATTGGTTCATAATCTGAAAAAGTTTTCTTCATAAAAGTTGTAGCTCTCGAAAAATACTAAAACTTTCGTGTTTTGCAAAAATTCCAATTCGGCCTAGATTCGTCCCAGTTTTTGTTTGAAACTGGCTGACCCGAAAAACTGAGTGAAAACTGGGTCTGGGGATCAGCCACAGGTTTTGGGGTAAACGGAGGCCATTGGGGCCTTATTTTGCAAATCCGTTCACGTAGCCCCCTAGGAAAAACTGTTCCGAGCAACTTTTGTGTTTTAAGTTTTACCAAATTCGGCCTCTAAAGGCCTCAAAATCGGCTTGCCGTAAAACTGGTCAGGATCCACCCGAACCTGGCAGTTTTTCGGTTTAGAGTTCGTTTTACGTCCTAGACGTGGAACCTAGCTCAACCAGCCACCGCGGGAGCTCTAATACACACATGCAGCGGTTTCTAACGTTCCAAACCATCATTCTTAAACGTAATTGGGGACATACAACATATCGAATACCTAGCATGCGATTCAACAAAATCAATCAAGCATAAGCATAAAACTATGCAAGCTCATAATTTAAACTCATAAATCAAACCACCCTTAATCTAAATCAAGCACAGCCCTAAATCCAACTTAGGCACAAATAAAATTGAGCTTATGCTCTTACAATTTCAACTTGAAATACATGTAAATTTCAAATTGAATGCTCAAAGGAAGGAGTTTGGGGTTTAGGGACGATTACCTTGATTTGAATCAAGAGTTTGGCTTGGCTTTGGAATTTCCCCCCTTTCCCTTTGGCTCCTCCTAGAACCGGCCCTAATAACCAAAATGGGTCTCAAAATTTTTCAAACTTTGTTGGTTTCACACTAGAAATCCGACCACACCTACACTCCGATTGCTCTCGGTTTTGCAAATTTTTCTTCCTTCCTTGCTCACACTTAGAAGTCCGGATTTTTGAGAGGAGAAATGGGCAGAGTTTAGCTACTTTTCTGAATTTTTTTGAGCCAAAACCGTCCCCCTTGGCAGCCTATTTATAGGTGAAATTTTGGACCCTTTTGCAAATATTTTGGTTCACCTTTTGCTCATAAATCCTTGGAGCAAAATTTTTGCACAAAAGCCCTCCATGTGGCCGGCCATTAGAGGTGAACTTGGTGGCCAAGTTTTGATTTTTTTTTTTAAGCTTATCTTAAGTTAATCATGATGTCATAATTAAGGATAAGGTGATGTCATTCACCTTATGCCTTGTTTGGCTACTTCCTCCAATAAGCAATCCATTTTAGGCCAATACAGATATTTTTAATACTGTGTTTACTAAAACACAGTATTTATTTAACTAAAATTTATTTGTTGAAAAAGAAAACGGAGGGTACAAAATTTTTCTTATTTTCCTGAGTCCTTTTTCCCTAAAAAGCCTGTTATGGAGTCTCATAGTTAATTTATCGAGAATTCAAACCTCATACTGATAAAATCATGAAATCTTGTATTAATATTCATAATTTTCATAAAATTACACATAATACGAGCTTTAGATTTCTTATATACAAGAAAATCATGAGTTCGTAGAAATTTTGGATATTACACGTACATACATACATGCTTAATATACTACTTATTTAACAAAGTAGTGGAAAATTTTTTTTTTCTACTACTGGAGTACTATTTGGAATAATATAAACATAATTTACGGAAGACATAGCGGCTTATCCCTTCTTTCACAGTTGCCCCACCAACCCATCATCTTGTATCAAAATTCGCTAGTAGGTGTTTACCTACAGCATGGACGTAAGACGTGAGCTTTCGCTCAGCAAGTACAACTTATTTTCCGCAACACAATCAATTCTAACTTAACATAGCAAATCATAACATATTCTAATTATGCATGATCCTATTATGTTTTATTATGCGTATTTGATTATGGGCCCCTTATCATGGGTGATCGTACCGGGCGCGTAACTATGGAGCGGTTGGGACGGCCAAACCATTTCCAACTCAGTCCACAGTCCTACCCGACCTTGGATGGGTCGGTACGTCACAGGCAAGTTCGCTTGCCATTATACTTATTTGTCATCCTGACCTTGTTTCTTATTAATTGTGAACATGCTCATGATGTCACATGAATATAACTGGTAATCATATCTTAGTCATGCCATCTACTTTAAATTATAGCACATATTGTATCATGTTACACTTAAAAAGCCTATGCTGTAGGCGGAGTTGTACTTACCTCCCTTACTATGTCCCTCTTTGATACTGTTCTCTTACTGACACAGCTGCAGGCCCTTTCCTGCTTGAATAGGGACATAGGTAAGAGTCCAATTCTCATTGTGCAATGTTGGTGTCCTAACCAACATGCCTACTAATTTCTAGTTGTATGTCCCCGATACTTGATATCTGGTTTGGTCACAAATATTAATCTTACTTGTTTGGGAGAATTCATTCTTTAAAGATTACTTTGGACAATCCCTTGGGCTAAATCTTTGACAAAATGCCGGGTTTCTTTAAAACCTTGAGCTTTGGGCCTAGGCCCGGTAACTCAGGTATGATCCTTGATTACCGTCCGTAATCGGTTTGATTACAATTTTTATCTTAAAAACTCTATTTTCTTATTCTTTTGCCATTTTGAGAAATTTAACTTTAAATCCCTTTAATATTTTTGGTAACAATTCCAATCTTTAAAACAAATCTTTATAAAGGTCGTTTAAGATTGAGAACTGCCTTTGGAACAGTTTTAAGCAAAAATACAGTTTATTTATTTTTTGAAACTGTTTGTAAAAACTTATGTGCAGGAATTTTCGGTTCCCTGCACACTCTTCATAAAACAATACCAGTTTAAAAATCCATTTGGAATTTGAAAAACTTGTCTTCACGAAATTTGTAGCTCTCGAAAAATGCTAAAACTTTCATGTTTTACGAAAAATCCAGTTCTGCTTTATTTGCGTTAGTTTTTGTTTGAAACTGGCTGATCCTGTAAATTGGGTCTGGGCAGACCAGCCACGGATTTTTGTAAAAACGGAGGCCATTGGAGCCTCATTTTTGGATTCTGTCCCGTTGTCTTCTAGGAAAAACCGTTCTGAGCAACTTTTGTGTTTTACGATTTACCCAATTCGTCTTCTAAATGCCTCTAATTTTTACTTTCCCGAAACTGGTCAGTTTTGAATCCGAATTGGCAGTTTTGGTTGTTAAGTCCGTTTTACGTCCTATTTCGTGAAATCTACCTCGACCGATCACTTCAGGAGTCTATATGGCAAACACACAGCATTTCTAACGTACCACATGAATCCTTAATCGTCCAATTGAAACCATGCAAACCAAATTCAATGCCCTAAGCTTAGGTTTGCATTAACCCTAACTTTTTGCATACATCACATACAAGCACCAAACTTTGCTCCTTAAACTAGCATGCTTCAAGCACTGCCCTAGGGCAGATTTTCGGACCAAACTAGGGACACACAACCCTAAGCATCAAGCATGAAAATCAATCATAAACAAGCACAACAATGCAAGAATTTAAACCATACACCCTTAGATCTACAAATCAAGCACATACCACATACTTAGGGCATAAAATGGAAAAATGGACTTATGTCCTTACAACCAAATAGAACCACCTTTTTACCTTAAATTTGAACTCAAATAAGAGAGTTAGGGCTCTATATTTTTACCTTAGACCAAAGTCAAATTTTGGTCACCAAATTCCTTCCTCCCCCTAGCTCCCTTGGCTCCACGGCCACACCACCAAATGGCAACCAAAAATTTTGGGTTGGTCTCCTTGGTATAATCTTGCACCAAAGCTAACCACTTAGCTAACAAAAAATTTTCCCTCATTCCTTCCTTAAAACAGTCGGCCTCTAGGCTAGGAAACACACAAAGAAGTTAAAAAAAAACTTACTTGATGAGGTAGAATAGAATCAACCACTAGCCACCCTTTTTCCCTTGAATCACAAAATTTTTTTCACTCTCTTGCTCTCTCTTTGGTGTCCGGATTTGTTGAGAGGAGAAATGGGCAGAGTTTGGCTCAATTTCTGAATTCTTGGAGCCAAACCGCCCCCCCCCCCCCCCCCCCCCCCCCCCCTTAGAGCTATTTATAGGTGAAAAAAAAGAATTTCTTTTTGAATTAATTTTAGTTCATCTTTTGCTTAAAAACCCATGGAACAAAATTTTTTGCCAAATACCCCTTCAATGGCCGGCCACCTCATGCTCTAGAACCTCCCATATTACTTTCCAATTTTTGATTAATCCCATAATGATGTCATAAGTATAAAGGTTGATGAGGTAGCCTAATTAACGGGTGGTTTGTCTTTTTTTCTTAAAAAGCAGTCCACTTTAATGCGTATACAGATAATTCTATTACTGTGCTTACTATTACACAGTATTGTTATATTATACTGCAGTCCAAAATTTATCTGTGTAAAAATGGACTGTATAAAATTTTTCTTATTTCCTAAGTCCTTTTTTTGCCCTTATTCCTAACTTAGTGTGCTTGATTTTTTTAAGGTGATTTTAAATCTTAATCTTAACGTCTTGTCCGTAAAATGGTTTTTCGCAGTGTATTTTCCATACTGCTTGACCATAAAACAGTATCATCATATGGTTGACTTTTCTAGTCAACCATTGACTTTTTAGGTCAAGCTTTGACCACCATGCAAAACCATGCAATTGTGAAGGTTTCTATTCTTCTGACTCAAAATGATACATACTTGTTTAAGCAATCATTTTTAAGTCTCATAAGATTATGAGAACTTAAAATTTCCAAATAAAAACCCATTCAGATTTTCATGAGTATTTTCAGAACATAGCACAAGTTTCTTTACAAGAAACCGTAAGGTTGTGAAAATTTAGTTATTACAATCTTCCCCCCTTAAAAATTTTCGTCCTCGAAAATTAGAATAAATCGGGGTAGTTCTTTCTCATCTCATCTTCCAATTCCCAGGTTGCTTCTTCAACCTTGTGGTTTTGCCATAATACTTTAACCAGGGAAATGGTTTTATTTCTTAGGACCTTTTCTTCTCGATCCAGAATTCGAGCTGGCTTTTCTTCGTATGTCAAATCCGTTTGAACTTCCACCGGGTCTTGACTAAGCACATGTGACGGGTCTGGTACATACTTCTTTAACATTGAAACATGAAAAATATCGTGCATTGCAGCTAACTCTGGCGGTAAAGCAAGCCTGTAAGCTACTTTCCCAATCCTTTCAAGGATTTCAAACGGTCCTGTATATCTCGGACTAAGCTTCCCCTTTTTGCCAAATCTCATTACCCCTTTCATAGGAGCAATCTTAATGAACACGGCCTCTCCAACTTGGAATTCCAATGGTCTCCTACGTTTATCGGCATAACTTTTCTGTCTGCTAAAAGCTATGTCGAGCCTCTGTTTAATCTTCTTGATATCTTCAGAAGTCTTCTTGATGAAGTCTGTTGTTTGAAGCTGCTTCTGTCCCACTTCCTGCCAATGGATGGGAGATCGACATTTCCTTCCATATAGGGCTTCGAATGGTGCCATACCAATTAAAGCGTGATAACTGTTGTTGTAAGAAAAATCGATCAATGGCAGCTTCTGATCCCAATTTCCTTTGAAATCCAGAACACATGATCTCAGCATATCTTCCAATGTTTGGATGGTTCGTTCCGACTGGCCGTCAGTTTGGGGGTGAAAAGCTATGCTAAACTTCAGTTTTGATCCCATGGCATTGTGAACACTGGTCCAAAATCGAGAGGTGAAACGTCCGTCACGGTCTGAAATGATCGATTTTGGCACTCCATGCAGCTTAACAATCTGAGATACGTAGACTTCAGCCAATTTTTCCACTGAGAATGTGGCGTTGATAGCAATGAAATGGGCTGATTTGGTCAATCTATCCACCACAACCCAAATTGTGTCATTTCCACTTGTCGTCCTGGGTAATCCTACTACAAAATCCATAGTAATTTGTTCCCATTTCCATTCAGGAAACTCTATTTTCTGCAGTTCTCCTCCAGGATGTCGTTGTTCAGCCTTAACTTTCTGACAAGTTAGGCCATTTTGACACATATTTTGCTACTTCATTCTTCATTTTTGGCCACCAAAAGTTCTCCCGGAGGTCCTTGTACATTTTGGAAGCTCCTGGATGTACCGAGTATGGCGTCTTATGAGCCTCTGACATGATCTGATCCTTCAGAAATTCAAAGTCAGGAACACAGATCCTTTCCTTGAAGTAGATAGCGCCATCGGCAGAGGTTTTGAACTCCTTGTTCTTTCCGTCAAAAAGTTGTGCTTTTAGCAAGAACAAATCTTTTCTTTGATGCGTCTTGATGGATTCCAATAGATCGGACTGAAGAGTCAGAGAAGATAATTTCCCCGTGATCATTTCTAAGTTGAACTCAGAAATCTCCTTTTGTAGTGGCTTAGGAAACGCTTCAATAGACATTAGCATGCCCGAGGATTTTCTACTTAAAGCATCTGCTACCCTGTTTGCCTTCCCAGGGTGATAAGGATCTCGCAATCGTAGTCCTTTACAAGTTTCAGCCATCTACGCTATCTCATGTTGAGCTCCTTCTGAGTAAAAATATACTTGAGACTCTGGTGATCAGTGTAGATTTCGCATTTGTTTCCATACAAATAGTGTCTCCAGATCTTAAGTGCGAAAACTACCGCTGCTAGCTCCAAATCATGCGTAGGATAATTCCGTTCATGATTCTTCAATTGTCTTGATGCGTAGGCTACTACTTTCCCATTTTGCATCAGGACATCTCTTAATCCGTTCTTGGAAGCATCACTATAAATTACGAAATTTCCCGCATCTACATCTGGGATTATTAACACGGGCGCACTTGTCAGTTTTTTCTTGAGCTTTGGAAATTCTCTTCACACTTCTGGGTCCATTCATACTTTTTTATCTTTTCGAGTAAGAGCGGTAAGTGGTGCAGCAATCTTGGAAAATCCTTCGACAAAACGTCGATAGTATCCGGCTAATCCAAGAAAACTTCTTATTTCCGTAACACTCTTGGGTACTGGCCATGAACTGACTGCTTCCCACCTTCGCAGGATCTACGGAAATTCCCTCTTTGACACAACATGCCCCAAGAAATGAACTTTCTCTAGCCAAAATTCACATTTTGTGAACTTAGCATAAAGCTGATTCCTGCTCAACGTTTCCATTACCAACCTAAGATGCTGCGCATGTTCCTCCTTGGACCTTGAATAAATCAGAATGTCGTCAATGAAACAATGACGAATTTGTCCAAATATTCCTTGAATACTCGGTTCATAAGATCCATAAAGGCGGCTGGGGCGTTAGTTAATCCAAAGGGCATCACCAAGAACTCATAGTGCCCATATCGTGTGCGAAAAGCTGTCTTGGAGATATCCGCCTCCCTAATCCTGAGCTGATGATATCCTGACCGTAAATCAACTTTTGAAAACACAACTGCTCCTCGGAGTTGATCGAAAAGATCGTCAATCCTTGGAAGAGGATACTTATTCTTGATTGTAATTTTATTCAGTTCACGGTAATCGATGCACATTCGCAATGATCCATCCTTCTTTTTGACGAATAAAACGGGTGCTCCCCACGGAGAGTAACTTTGTCGGATGAATCCTTTGTCAAGCAGTTCTTGCAACTGTACTTGAAGTTCTCTCAGCTCAGCTGGTGCCATACGATAGGGGGCTTTCGATATTGGGGCAGCTCCAGGTAACAACTCAATCTCAAAAGAAATTTCCCTTTTTGGCGGAAGTCCCGGCAAATTCTTCGGAAAAATATCTACAAATTCCTTTATAACAGGAACATCTTCCGGCGTCAGATCCATTTCTTGATCCTTGTCTACCATGTTAGCTAAATATCCTTGAAAACCATTAGCTAACATTTTCCAGGCCCTTATTGCTGAAACAAATCGAGTTGCTGGACTCCGAGACTGACCATAGAAGTTGAACTCTACTTCTCCGTAAGGGTTGAACGTCACGCACCTCTTGCGGCAGTCAATCTTGGCATTATATTTACTCAAAAAGTCCATCCCTAAGATCACATCGAAATCCTGAAGCTTGATTGCAATGAGATCTACATATAATTCTCTGCCACAAATTCCTACGGATGTGTTTCGTATCCAAAAATTGGACCACAAAAATTCTACGGATGGCAGAGAGGTTTTGAAAGGTTGTTCTAAACTATCCACACCCCTTCCTATCTTCTGAGCAAATTCCAATGATATGAACGAGTGGGTGGCACCAGAATCAAATAAAACAGTTGCAGCATAGGTGGCGATAGAAATCTGACCTGTCACCACATGCGAAGTTCCGGCTTCTGCATCATTCTTTGTATAGGCGTAGATTCTGGCTTGAGGTTCAGGAGCCTCTAATCTGCCTTGAGCGATCGTGGGTCCCTCGAGCTTTGCTTGTACCGCATGCAACTGGCTGTTGGTGTTTCGGCTTTGATATGAAGGATTCTGGCCTTGGGTGTTCAAAGTGCAGTTCTTTGCAAAATGACCCTCCTTGCCACAGAGGTAACATGCATTTGATCCCATTCGGCATACTCCCGGGTGTTTTCTCCCGCACTTGGTACATACTGGGTAGCTATTGCTATTACCCTCATTTCCACGAGCAATCTTTTTCTGAGGGTAGTTTCTTTGCTGACTCTGGCCAGTAGAGTTTTCTTTTCGTTTATTCTTTCCAAACTGTTTAGAACCTTGAGCAGAATTGCGGGGCTGACCTTTCTGGTTCATTTCGAGATTCTGACGGGGTTGCGTCTGCTTCCCCATGGCCTTTTCTTCCTTCTTTGCTTTAAAGAACTGAGCTCGTTCTTCCTTGTCCCGGTTAATCCAATATTCTGCTCTTATGGCTCGGCTTATACAATCGGATACCCGAGTAGGTGGACTATCACCAGCACTGACTTGCTTCGCGATATCTGACCGAAACATCTTCATCATCAATCTAACCTTTTCTGTCTCACCGGCACCAATTCCGGGCACAATCGGGCTAACTGCTCAAATTTATTAATAGCCTCCATTACCGTCATCGTTCCCTGTCTCAAACTAGTAAACTCATCCTGCTGGGCTGCCAGGATTTCTCTGTTAAAGTACATAGTTCGGAACTCCGACACGAAATCTTGCCAACTCATGGTCGTAACGTCGCGACGCATCTGGACGGTCCTCCACCAGTGTCTAGCGTCTTTCTTGAGAGCGAAGGAAGCACAAAGGACTTTTTTCTTGCTCTGTCAGCCGCATGAAATCCAAAATAACTTGGATGTCAATCAACCAATTGTCAGCGGCAATCGGATCTGTTAGTCCTTCGAATTCCAGCGCTTTCATCCGCCTAAATCTCTCATAAAGCAGATCTCCCCGTACTGGAGGTAAGTTTGCTTGTATTTCCACAGGTGCGATTGGAACCTCTGGCTGAACTTCTGGCTGAACATTAGGTACTGGGGGTACTACTGGAGGCACTCTGATATTCTGAGGGGGAACCTCGTTAGCCTGAGGTCTCTGATTAATTTGAGCTAACTGCTCCCGGAGTCTATTTGTTTCCTGTTGCTGCTCAAGTAACTGTCGTTGCAAATTTGCTACAAACAGTTGCTAGATCCGGTGCAGGTGGATTCTGGTTCACAGGCATTGTTTTGCGAGGGCGTACCATCTTTTATTTCCTATTAAACCATAAGAAAAGATATTATCGAACTAGTAATATCCTTTCTTTCATCATACATCATGTCGTAATACATCGGATCATAACATAATCATTCTTATCATAACATGGCTTACGTAGTCATAACGTATCATTTTTTAACATGATTTTCGTGATCATAACATAACATGGTATTTGATCCGTTTCTTGGATATTTACAGAAAGTACATTATATTTGCCAAAATAATATATACAGGATTGTTACATCATTCTTACAATACTGTAAATACATATTTGTTCATAGTATTTTATGTATATGAACAAAAATGGTAATGGGAGTGTCTAACACTTCACCATCATACATAGTCAAAATGGCGATGGAAGTGGCTACCACTTTCCATCATACATCAGTACAAGCCTACTATCCAAAAAGAAATAAGCGAGTACATAACAGTGCTAAGGTCAAAATAAATATACATGATCAATCAAAATGCTGATCTCTATCGTCGTCTAAGCGTCTATGTCGGAGTCAGTCTCCCAATCTCCGTCGTCGAAAATGATCTCCTCTGGGTCGTCAACAAAATCATCCTGATCCTCTATCCATCCTGCCTGCTCTAGCTCAGGCACCGGCTCCATTTCCTCGTCGTCGTCCTCCTCATCACTAGATATATCGGTGACAATAGGATCTGCCGGTGGATCTGCTGGTATAATCTCAACATCATCCTCCTCGTCACTGGGGATATCTACGATAGGAGGGTCTGTTGGTGGATCATGGGGTATAACCATAACATCGTCCTCCTCTAGGTCCCCGACCTCCTGGTCACCCTCAGCATCCTCCTGCTCCCCGGCCTCATGGGCTGGCACCTCCTGCTCTGGGACTGCGGGGATCAGCTCCTCTGGGGGTGCTGGTCCTACCTCATGTAATGGCTCCCCTATGCCAGCGACGTCTACGGGTGCCTGATGATCACCCTCAGCTGCCTCCGCCTGCTCAGCGTCAGCGCGCACCTCAGCCTCTAAGATATCCTCAATCATGTGCCCCACAGACATCCTGGGTGTAGGAAAAGGGACATGCTGGCGAATACGACCAGGTAAGCCGTTTCGCAAAACGGTCAGTGCCTCCATCACAGGGTGGTCTATGTCCGGAGGAACGTAGGGCAACATGGCCTCCTGAAATCTCGTGCAGTAATGAGCCATGGTCTCGAGAGGGTATGCGTGCCACTCAAGCGCATAACTGTGGTATCCGTCTCGTACATGTCTCTATAAATGTCGGGATCACGCTGTGGCGCTCCTGGCCCGTAATCCAGTATCGGTCCAAACCGTCCAATCATCAGTGTACGAAAATGTGCCCAAGTCCGGCTGGGTAGCTGTGGCTCTCCTACTGATATCCACCAAAGACGGGCGTCGCCACTCAAACATTGACTACCCAATGAGACCTGCACGCAATCTGGGATATGGCTAGTGTGAAAGATGAGCTCCATATCATACAACCATGCTCCTAAGGGCATCGTCCGTCTCGTACTGTCAAATAATAATGGACGTGCCTCGTAAAAGGAGGTCGATGCATCTCGGTCCGCATCTACGTGATCCGGATCCATATCGACGAATCTACATACCATAATCACATAATAAATATTTACGCATAAACTAATTTTAACTTACAATGATAGTGGCGATGGCAGGCAAACTGTGAAATCAGGTAGCAGGGAACAGCTCTGATACCAACTTTGTAACGACCCGCCTAGCACGGACCGTTACCATACATACATACATGCTTAACATACTTACTTATTTAACAAAAGTAGTGGAAATTTTTTTTTCTACTACTGGAGTACTGTTTGGAATAATATAAACATAAAATATTAAACATAAATTTACGGAAGACATAGCGGCTTATCCCTTCTTTCACAGTTGCCCCGCCAACTCCATCATCTTGTATCAAAATTCGCCAGTAGGTTGTTTACCTACAGCATGGACGTAAGACGTGAGCTTTCGCTCAGCAAGTACAACTTTATTTTCCGCAACACAATCAATTATAAACTTAACATAGCAAATCATAACATATTCTAATTATGCATTATCCAATTATGTTTTATTATGCGTATTCGATTATGGGCCCCTTATCATGGGTGATCGTACCGGGCGCGCAACTATGGAGCGGTTGGGGCGGCCAAACCATTTCCAACTCAGTCCACAGTCCTACCCGACCTTGGACGGGTCGGTACGTCACAGGCAAGCTCGCTTGCCATTATACTTATTTGTCATCCTAACCTTGTTCTTATTAATTGTGAACATGCTTCATGATGTCACATGAATATAACTGGTAATCATATCTTAGTCATGCCATCTACTTTAAATTATAGCACATATTGTATCATGTTACACTTAAAAAGCCTATGCTGTAGGCGGAGTTGTACTTACCTCCCTTACTATGTCCCTCTTTGATACTGTTCTCTTACTGACACAGCTGCAGGCCCTTTCCTGCTTGAATAGGGACATAGGTAAGAGTCCAATTCTCATTGTGCAATGTTGGTGTCCTAACCAACATGCCTACTAATTTCTAGTTGTATGTCCCCGATACTTGATATCTGGTTTGGTCACAAATATTAATCTTACTGTTTGGGAGAATTCATTCTTTAAAAGATTACTTTGGACAATCCCTTGGGCTAAATCTTTGACAAAATGCCGGGTTTTTTAAAACCTTGAGCTTTGGGCCTAGGCCCGGTAACTCAGGTATTATCCTTGATTACCGTCCGTAATCGGTTTGATTACAATTTTTATCTTAAAAACTCTATTTTCTTATTCTTTTGCCATTTTGAGAAATTTAACTTTAAATCCCTTTAATATTTTTGGTAACAATTCCAATCTTTAAAACAAATCTTTATAAAGGTCGTTTAAGATTGAGAACTTGCCTTTGGAACAGTTTTAAGCAAAAATACAGTTTATTTATTTTTTTGAAACTGTTTGTAAAAACTTATGTGCAGGAATTTTCGGTTCCCTGCACACTCTTCATAAAACAATACCAGTTTAAAATCCATTTGGAATTTGAAAAACTTGTCTTCACGAAATTTGTAGCTCTCGAAAAATGCTAAAACTTTCATGTTTTACGAAAAATCCAGTTCTGCTTTTATTTGCGTTAGTTTTTGTTTGAAACTGGCTGATCCTGTAAATTGGGTCTGGGCAGACCAGCCACGGATTTTTGTAAGAACGGAGGCCATTGGAGCCTCATTTTTGGATTCTGTCCATGTTGTCTTCTAGGAAAAACTGTTCTGAGCAACTTTCGTGTTTACGATTTACTCAATTCGTCCTCTAAATGCCTCTAATTTTTACTTTCCCGAAACTGGTCAGTTTTGAATCCGAATTGGCAGTTTTGGTTGTTAAGTCCGTTTTACGTCCTATTTCGTGAAATCTACCCCAGCCGATCACTTCGGGAGTCTATATGGCAAACACACAGCATTTCTAACGTACCACATGAATCCTTAAATCGTCCAATTGAAACCATGCAAACCAAATTCAAATGCCCTAAGCCTAGGTTTGCATTAACCCTAACTTTTTGCATACATCACATACAAGCACCAAACTTTGCTCCTTAAACTAGCATGCTTCAAGCACTGCCCTAGGGGCAGATTTTCGGACCAAACTAGGGGACACACAACCCTAAGCATCAAGCATGAAAATCAATCATAAACAAGCACAATAATGCAAGAATTTAAACCATACACCCTTAGATCTACAAATCAAGCACATACCACATACTTAGGGCATAAAATGGAAAATGGACTTATGTCCTTACAACCAAATAGAACCACCTTTTTACCTTAAATTTGAACTCAAATAAGAGAGTTAGGGCTCTATATTTTTACCTTAGACCAAAGTCAAATTTTGGTCACCAAATTCCTTCCTCCCCCTAGCTCCCTTGGCTCACGGCCACACCACCAAATGGCACCAAAAATTTTTGGGTTGGTCTCCTTGGTATAATCTTGCACCAAAGCTAACCACTTAGCTAACAAAAAATTTTCCCTCATTCCTTCCTTAAAACAGTCGGCCTCTAGGCTAGGAAACACACAAAGAAGTTAAAAAAAAACTTACTTGATGAGGTAGAATAGAATCAACCACTAGCCACCCTTTTTCCCTTGAATCACAAAATTTTTTTCACTCTCTTGCTCTCTCTTTGGTGTCCGGATTTGTTGAGAGGAGAAATGGGCAGAGTTTGGCTCAATTTCTGAATTTCTTGGAGCCAAACCGCCCCCCCCCCCCCCCCCCCCCCTTAGAGCTATTTATAGGTTAAAAAAAAAGAATTTCTTTTTGAATTAATTTTAGTTCATCTTTTGCTTAAAAACCCATGGAACAAAATTTTTTTGCCAAATACCCCTTCAATGGCCGGCCACCTCATGCTCTAGAACCTCCCATATTACTTTCCAATTTTTGATTAATCCCATAATGATGTCATAAGTATAAAGGTTGATGAGGTAAGCCTAATTAAGGGGTGTTTGTCTTTTTTTCTTAAAAAGCAGTCCACTTTAATGCATATATAGATAATTCTATTACTGTGCTTACTATTACACAGTATTGTTATATTATACTGCAGTCCAAAATTTATCTGTGTAAAAATGGACTGTATAAAATTTTTCTTATTTCTTAAAGTCCTTTTTTTGCCCTTATTCCTAACTTAGTGTGCTTAATTTTTCTAAGGTGATTTTAAATCTTAATCTTAACGTCTTGTCCGTAAAATGGTTTTTCGGAGTGTATTTTCCATACTGCTTGACCATAAAACAGTATCATCATATGGTTGACTTTTCTAGTCAACGTTGACTTTTTAGGTCAAGCTTTGACCACCATGCAAAACCATGCAATTGTGAAGGTTTCTATTCTTCTGACTCAAAATGATACATACTTGTTTAAGCAATCATTTTTAAGTCTCATAAGATCATGAGAACTTAAAATTTCCAAATAAAAACCCATCTCAGATTTTCATGAGTATTTCAGAACATAGCACAAGTTTCTTTACAAGAAAACGTAAGGTTGTGAAAATTTAGTTATTACAATTGTCATCCGTAAACAAGAGATAATTGATTCAAAGTCCACCTCAAGAGCATCAAAATCCTCGCAATTCACTTTCTCAATTCACCACACTAATTTTGTTCTTATTACAATGAAGTTACTAACAATTAAGATAATTAAATAACTTTACATAAATTAAACAATACTTGTTTAGTATTGCTTTTGGAGTCTTCAAAAGTCTTTTTACATAAATTACGATGTAAATATTGTGTTTGGTAAAATTATTTAAAAATCATATATGCACTATGCATATATATGAATGAATTTTAATAGTTGTTTGGAGAAGTTAGAATTTCTAACTTCTACTTTTGGCTTCTACTTCTCCTTTTATTAAAAGTAAAAGTAGAAATTATGACAAAAACACAGCAATCCTAGATATATGTTGTAACTTTTTGTTACTATAATTTTTATTTAACATTTTATAAGTAAATTAGGGATAAGAAAGTAACTGAATATTAATTTAAGTACGGAAGATGAGATTAAATCCCATATTCGATCTCAAATTTGTGTGCTCCCACCAATGTCCTTCACATTCCAGGAAACTAATAAGTAATCAAATGATATTTACAATCTGATATGATTTAATTTCATAAATTTATCTTGGCAAAACTTTTGTCCATTTCACGGTTTGAGCAAGAGATAGAGCATGTAGCGTCCTAGGTTGAGGCAATTCATTATGTCCTACTATTTAAGTATTAAAAAAATAAATAAAAAAAGAGAACACAAGAACACAATAAAACAGGCTATTATGTGCATGACAATATAATATAACTTACACTCTTAAGTCGATATATATATATATATATATATATATATATATATATGTATTGTTGTAGAGAAAGACAAGACGTTTCTAGCACGTTAATAAAATCTGGCACGTTTAGTTGGAATTAAAACCCTGTAAAAACAAACAGCAGTTCTCTTTTCCTACGCACTAATAACACAAATATGGATAACATGATTTACACTTGACGAAGTTGATTGTATATATATCATGTGTAGGCTGAGGAGGGTCAACTTAATTGCTTTCATTGGTAGATAACGTTAACCGTATTTTTTTATGTATATAAATACCTTCACTGCATGGTCCTACTTTTTCTTTTTTCTTTTTTTATTTTTTTTAAAAATATAAATATAGAATAAAAAATAAAACCTCTAGCTAAATTTATAAACTAAAATAAAATAAAATCAGAATCTAACCGTAAAGACGAACTAAATTATAACAAATATATATATGCATATATATTAATAAAAGACAAACCAATCAAAACTAAAAACGGATTCGTAATTTACATTTCTTAAAACTCTCTCTCTTTCAAATATGGAATTTGAACTCATCTTAGGGCAATATTTCCCTACCTCTTTTTATATTTTTAATAAACAGTTTATTATATTGATTATAAAAATTATAAAAACTAAACAGTTATAAATCAACAGTTTCTATCAACAACAGAAGAGAAGAAGTCGTATGCGATATAAACTCCTATAGTTCTATCAAAGTGTGGTCCAACTTTAACTTATTGGACAGAAACGTAAAAATTTTATAATAAAGTTTCTCCTCCTCGTACTATATTTGGTCTATAAATAGCCTCTAGAAGCTTCCTCAATGCAAAGAGTGCCTGATCAAGTAATGGCGAATTTCCATCAAAATAGTTTAATCAAGCTTTTGAACACTGGAAAGAGAAGAACACTCCTATAAGTTAACTCCTCAATTAGTCAACTCTTTTAATGACAAGCAGCTTTCAAGAAAAATGACATCAAGTACACCTATTGTAGATTTCGTTACGTCAATAAAATTCTATCATTAAAAAAAAAAAGACTCAATTATAATCTTTTTTTTTTTCCTTTTCACACACACCTATATATCAAATTCCCAATAAATAACTTATAAACATTACTACTTTGAAACCTATAACAGAACCCTAATTTATCCGTAATTATTACTCTTCAATGAGTAATAAAAAATTTACATTCAAATATGCTGATTTTCTTTATAACAATTTCTTACATTCTAATATGTTAATCTTCTTTATAACATATTTTTTTTGGCTTATGTTATGCCTATTTATGTAGTTTCCTGGCCTTTTTTTTTTTTTTTTTTTTTTTCTCCATTGAATGTTGTCATTGATATTCTTGTTGGTGTACTGCTCACCCAAAAAAAATAATTTTCAATTAGTTTATAATTTGATTACTTCATGTTGTATTATTGTTTGGCTTTTTATAATCAATTATTGATGCATTACGTTGGCTTTTTTATATATTTTTTGTTGGGATAGATAGAGACATATAAATATATATATATAAATAATATGAGTTTCTTTTTTGTTTGCCTTTTTTTTAAACCTTTTTTTGTTGAAAATTTTTAAATTTAACCTACAAATAGAGTGGATAAAACAATTTAAAATTAATATAAACTTTCTTTAGAGTGAGTTTCGGTCATAATATACCTACTTTTTCATTTGAAGCAAGCATATTATTGATATTATCAAAGTAAAACATCAAAATGAACAAAAAAAAAAAAAAAAATGGGTGTGAAAAGAAATTTGAAGTTTGAAGTCCATTTAATTTTATGAAAATAGTTAGGGGTACTATAGGAATATAAAAGGGTGTATGGTAAGTGAATTTAATAACTTTAAATTTAAGAGGGGTGTTTATCTAGAAAGGGAGTGTGCAGAGTCAAGAGAAGTGCGCAATTAAAACCATGCATAATACTAACTATAAGAAGAAAAATATTTGAAGATACCACTAAACTTTACTATCAATGAAACATATATATGCTTCATGTATGAATCTTATATCGAAATATTAAAGTAAGAACCAGATTTCAATTAAAAATTCTACAAAAAATAATCAAAATTCCACAAAAATATAAGAAATTCAGAATTTTCAAACCAAAAAAAAAAAAAAAACCAGATCTCAATTAAAAACTTTTTCAAACAAATTTACAAATTGATTAAAAATCACAAAAACCAGTAAACTGCAAGAAAATATATTTCTAGCCAAAAAAAAAAATAACAACAAGAAAATATACACCAAAATTAGAGAAAAATCACATAACCAGGAGAAAAAAATGCCTCACACGGCGGAGATCTCGGCGGGAGAGCCATCTCCTCGCCGTCACAACTCGCTGGCGGAGTAGTTCCCATCTCCAAGCGGCCATGGCTCGCTCACGGAGACCTCACCGGACTCTTCGGCGCTGCTGCAGTGGAGGAAGATCCGACACCGTTGGAGCTCAGATCTGACACGAAGAGGACGACGCAACATCTGGGAAGGAGGGACTTTGGTTCAGCCGGAGAGGAGCGGCGGCCGTAGCAACCTTGTCTGAACACAGATCGCGCCCATCAAAGCTCGCCATTAGAGCTCAGATTGGCCCGTCAGAGCTAGCGGTCGGAGTCGCTCTAGTCAACTTGCCATTAGAGCTCAGATCACGCCCTCAGATTGGTCGCAGCTCTGATCGCAGTTCGTCCTAGCACCGATCGCGGAATCTTGACGACATTGCGACTTCAATTAAACATTTGTTCTGATTTTGATTAAGAAGATGTTATTAAATATTAGTTCAAAAGTTTTTAGACTATTTAAAAAATATCTTACCAAATAAGTTGCAATCGGTTAATCTAATTGGTTTTGCATTTGATCTCTTAGGTGATTTGGTTTTGTTTGAAGATCTCATAATTGGTTTGAGTACTTAACCTAGAAGTGGTCGGTTTTAGGGCACTTTTGAAAAATGTCATTTATTATTGTCTTTGGATTGATTTTTGTCACAAGAAAAAACTATTACGAAATTTTTCATGACATGTCATCATATCTTAATTAATTAGTTATTCATTTATTTTGAATCATCCATTATGCCCTCAAGTTTTCACCTATTATCCATGATGATATCAAAGAGTCTATGGTTTCTGTTTGGTTACCATTTGATATCCAATGTGATACCGACCGAATCGTCACCTCTGGCGAGATATCTGTAACCAAATAGTTACGGACCGCTAACCACCATCTCTGATGGGATACATGATTACCGACCGGTAACCAAATCTTTACCAACCAATTATCACCATCTCCGCTGGTATATCTCCCCGCGAAGCACGCGCACTGATCTCCACCCATAGGAGTCTCCCCCATTGCGGTTGATCGCAGATCTCCACCAGCTAGAGCTCGATTGCACTCGTAGCTTTGATCGTCATCCCGGACATCTGGTCATGGCGACAACAACGGCTGCGGGATCTTTCCGGCGAGGCAGTAGAGAGAAAATGAGAAAAGAGAGAGAAAGAGAAAGGGAGGCAGCGGGAAGAGGGAGATGAGAGAAGAAGAGGAAAGGGTTAAAAATAACAAGGGCTTTTTTGGTCAACTTGATTTAACTTATTTCATCATCGTTGATGCCACTATGGCATTTTTTTTTTCAATAATTTTTTAGTCACTGTAACAATCAAATCTACCCTCTATTTTTGTGACATGGATCCTAATTATCCCTTGGTTTTATGATCACCACAAAATAAAACCAGTCTTTTCTCTTACGAGGACAATTTAACATTTGTATAGTAAAATAGACAAAATGGTATTTTTGAATAAATACAAGAGTGTATGTCATATTTGTTTCCAAAAATATATTTTTTTAAAAATCTGTTCACGTAAGTGTAGGACTTATCCAAGCTTTTTAGATTAATTCTCTATTATTTTATTTCTCTAATCTATCGACTCTTGGTTGTTCAGCTTTTTCTATATAAATGCTTGTCATTCAGATCTCTCCTCAATTAACCTTGCCTCTTCTTCTTCTATTCTTCTTCTTCTTCCTTTTCCTCTTCTTCTTCTTCTTCATTCTATTCAACAACTATACACTATTATCAAATGGCTATATCCCAACTTTGGAAGAATTATTTGTGGGAAGACCAGGGCTTTACCACACTAGTCTTCCATGAATATCACTTCTTTCTCTCTGTTCCCCTTCTCCTCCTCTCCCTTTATCTGCTATTTATCCGCAACAAATCATCACCTGGAAAACTCAACTTACCACCGTCTCCGCAAAGGTTACCGATCATCGGAAACCTACACCAGCTAGGCAAATTCCCACACCGCTCTCTCCGAGCACTCTCTGAAAAGTATGGCCCTCTCATGCTCTTAAACCTAGGCCAAGTTCCCACTGTAATCATTTCATCTCCTGATCTGGTGGCGGAAATCGTTAACACCCATGACGTCGCTTTCTCAAGCAGGCCTAAAACAACGGCCACCGAGGTCTTATTCTATGGGAACAACGACGTCGCTTTCGCACCTTATGGTGAGTACTGGAGACAAATGCGGAGAATCTGCGTGGTTGAGCTTTTGAGCCTTAAAAGAGTGCAATCTTTTCAGTTTGTCATGGAGGAAGAAGCTGAAGAGATGGTCCATGCAATACGAAAAGCTTGCCTTAGTGACGAAACGACAATAAATCTAAGCCAGATGTTGAGTGACGCCTCGAACGACATTATCTCGAGGTGTATTCTAAGGCAAAGTTACAAAGCTAAAGATGGTTCTTTAAGGAAGCTGGGAGAGCTATTAAAAAGTGTGTCGGAGGAACTTATAGCCTTTAGTGTGGGAGATTTCTTCCCTTCTTTGAAGTGGGTCGATGTTTTGAGAGGATTTGTAGCTAGATTGAGATCAACTTTCAGAGAGCTTGACGCTTTTAATAATCGTTTGGTTCAAGAACATAAGACAATGAAGATTGCTCCTAATTATGATGGATCTGAAATGAAAGACTTTGTGGATGTTCTCCTCAGTCTTCAAGAGGATGGCAACCTTGATTTTGAGCTCACTCAAGATCAGCTCAAAGCTATCATACAGGCATGCCTCTCTCTCATCTCAAACACAATTAATAGGATAATATAGAAACAATTGTTGACCCTAACTAACTTGATGCCTTGTTATTTTAATACATGTTTTTTTCTGAAATAATTTTAATACATGTTTCTAGAGAATTCATTAACAATTAAAATTAAAGCTAAGTTAAAATAAAATAAAATAAAAAATCATAGCTAAAGTTGTACCAATATGTATCTTCAGGACATGTTTGCCGCTGGAATTGAAACCAGTTCAACAACAATGGAATGGCTAATGGCAGAACTACTACAACATCCAAGAGTAATGAAGAAGGCCCAAGAGGAGACCAGAAGAGTGGTGGGAAAAAAAGCAAAAGTGGATATGAACGACGTCAACAAAATGGACTACTTAAAAAATGTTGTCAAAGAAGCCATGAGACTCCATCCACCGATTGCTCTTCTGGTTCCTCGAGAAACAACCGCAAGAGTTCAGCTAGGAGGCTATGATATTCCCGCGAAAACAAGAGTCCTCATCAACGCCTGGGCGATCCATAGGGACCCGGACTTTTGGGAAAGACCAGAAGAGTTTATTCCAGAGAGATTCGAGAGCAAGCCAATAGACTTCAATAGTCAAGATTTTAAGTTTATCCCACTTGGATTTGGGAGAAGGAGATGCCCTGGGCTTGCATTTGGCAGTGCTAATATTGAATATTTGATTGCCAATCTTCTGTACTGGTTTGACTGGAAGTTGCCAAACGATGCTGAGAATATGGACATGACCGAAGCTTATGGGCTGAGTGTTTTTAAAAAATTTCCTATTCATGTTATACCAATACCTTACTCTACTTGATGGTCATTAACTGAAAATTTGTATCTTTTTTTTTTTTATATATATAAATTTTCCTTTAGTGAAATCAATAAATAAACCGCCAAATTAATGTCCTATTTTATGTAGTGACTTCTTAATTTGTACTAAAAATAAAGTAGTTATTTCTTATAGACTGTTCATCAGGAAGTTATTTCTTATTTTTTTGTATTTGAATATATATTTTTTGGATTGTTTTCTATTGGGTTTTATTGAAAAGTTAATGTTAGACATCTATCATGAAATTTTCATTGAGACCACATAAGTTTTTTATTTTTTTTTTATTCAATTTGTCATATTCCATTTGAATTAGCTATCTCGACAAGTTTTTAGTGAAATTTCTTGTTCCATGTTTGTTTGCTGTTTTGAGTTGGTTTTCATTTTATGGTGGTATGTACTATCTCGTTTTCGGGTCTCAAATATCCATTTTTCCCATTAAGCGTCATCAGAATGTACCGATGGTACTAGTTTTGATTGAGCGTTTTATCTCTGTAACACGAGGTCAATCCCATATATATGTTTGTAATATCTATTCTAAATTGAATGCAATTTTCTCCTTCGAAAAAAAACAAAAGAGAAAAACCATTATTAATGAATCGTTCTAGAGACTTTCGATGCTAATTATCCCTTTACATCTTATGCTTTTTATTTTAAATAATATTAGGACCTAAATAGCTTGATTATTCGCAAGATGCACCCATAATTGTCCCTTTGCAAGTTTTTAAATTCACACTTATGTGTAATAGATGAAGAAAATTTTAAGGCCAAAAATACACATGTTTTCATATTTCGGTAAAAGGTTTTTCTCTTATATAAATTGGGCATTAACTAATATTGTTGACAGAAACTGAAGACATCCCAACCCAGTCTTTCCGAAACTGTTGGAGCATATTTCATCTGGTATTTTCTGGAGAATTAATTTTATTACTGTTAGGACAGTCATGGAATGGTATTTCATGTGGATCTCAATCAACGAATGCAAAGCTTCATTCTTAATCTCACAATGATCTCCATTGTTTCACTCCTAGAACAAAGAGATTCTTTGGTAGCAGCTCGTGATTATTCTAAACAACTTGTTACGGAGGTGACAATTAGTTCCCGATTGCGATCCTATTCCGGCTGTGGTCCTTCAAATTTCTCTTTTCAATGCTTGTAAGGAGATGAACGTATTTGTTACTAAAAACTGGGCTGATCAAGTACAAGACGAAGGGTTTACTCCAGTCAGGGACGGAGCTAGGATTTTATTTTAATGGGGGGCGCTAATAATTAAGTATAAAATTTTATGATTAAAATAAGAATCATTGGCAATAAAAAATCTAGTATTATCATAAAATAATTTTTGATTGAGTATTTTAGAACAGTAACAATGGTACTCATGAATTTTTTATATTTGATGGTGTTGCACAATAATTTTAATGTTAAAAATATAAAACTAAAACACTTCTTAATTTACATAACTAAATTGTCATTTATTTAATGATCTCACATGTAATTAGCCAATGGTAAGTCTTAATTTTGGTTTTTTTTTTTTTGTGCATCGATCACAAATTAATTCTGAAAAGATACATTTTAAAAAAGTTATAAATGGTATTTACATATTTTTGATAACCACATTCTAAATAGAACAATAAAGTAATCATTGGTTATTAAAGCTAATAGAATTTGGGGAGCAGATTATAAACTTTTAATAAAAAATAACAAAGAAAATAGGAAAAGTGTAGATAAATAATAGTGAGAGAAGAGTATTTTTTTTTTTTTTTTTTAAGGAAAACTAACTAAATGCATGAAGTAAATTAAAAGGAATTTTTTAGCGGGGGCAAATATTGAAAAAAGACTAAAAACTAGGGGTAGAATTGAATTTATTTTTTGACCAGTGGGGGCACGTGCCCCCACTAGGCCCCTACTGTTGACAGAAAAAACGGGGAAAAAGTTACAAACTGATTACCATTTTATTTAAATCATCAATAACCGTTGGGAGTACAAAAGTATTCCCTACATGACAAAAAACATGCATAACTACTAAAATAAGAACAACATAACAAACACATAGAACAACAACATCCTCTCTGACAGTACTCAATAAGAACGGTGATAAATTAAGACTTGATAAAAAAAATTAAAAAAAAAAGGATAATTAATAATATCCCGATCAATTTTCGCGTACGGGATCAATCAACATGGCAGTGATGGCATGAATCAATGCTTTTCCAGCAAGGGTGAAGCTATCTTCCACCTTGTAGAGGACATCCATAACTCTGGCAAAATTAAAAGCAACCTCAAGAATTTGCTTTGGCATTGATTTTTTAAGACATTCTTCATTTATGTCCTTCCATGCATTAACAATTAGCTCTGTGAACACTTCATATGCCTCTTCTTCTGATGCTCCATTTTGTTTCACATAGCATTCAATGCCTGAGGCAGGGTGCCCTCTCTTTTGTTCAAACTACATATTGCAATATATATATATGTAATTTATTAGTACATATCTATATATATGCACACATATATCATTCACTCATTTTTCAAGTAATGCATAATCTTATTGGCATCATTTTCTATGAAATAAATAATACTAAGTTATGTCAACTCTAATATCTCAACTTCTTAATACCAACTTATATGTGGCACGAGTCTTCTCATTTTTTTTTTATTTCGACGTCAATAAAATGAAATTATTACATCTAAAGATAAAATAATTACAATTCACCGATATTTGAATCAAAATTAAAAAGTTAGAAAAATGCTTCGGCTAGGACACCACCGATACTAAGCACCACAATTAATAGAGGTAAGGCCTATATTTTAGAATGCATCATCTATTAGTGAGTACTGTGTGGTACTCAGCACATCCGGTACGTGCCCCAAATATTGTTCAAAAATTAAGAATCAGAGCTTCTATCCCGAACACTACTGTTATGAAAAATGTAGAGTTAGGAAAAAATAAAGGTTAGACACGAAAAACTAGCAGCAATCACTTTTAATTTTTTAATTTCAATGGTATATATGCATACCTTGTGGCCAACAATGTCATCCATGAACCTGGAAACGATTGATGAAGCTTCAACAATCTTAGGGTTGGTCAACATCCAATCAAAAGTCTCTTTTGTTACAACATCACCCATTCCAACATAAGCTATAGTTATAAGCGTGGGGTAAGTACAAGTTATTAGTGAGAGTTCTCTGTGCTCCTCCAGAGTGGGGACATATTTTTGGCTGAACCATTGAGCTTCTTTCAGATAGCCACGCAATAAACATTTCATCTGCAATAAAATATTTATGGCATTAAAAATACATGATAATTCATATATACTCGTTCTTCGTACATTTTCTTTTTATGATTTTTCATAATATTGATTAGATTGCTTGATGGGGGACTGGGTTTTTAATAGATGACAACTTAGCTGGGATGTGTTAATGTCTTTTAATACTAGTTGCTTACTCTATTTATTTATAAGAAAGAAAAAAAAAATGTAGGCATTGTTTGTGCACCGATTCTATTGCATAAGGAACGCGATATATTCTTCCTTGCTTTTTCAACTCATCCTCAACTTCTCTAAAGAGATCCAAAAGGGCCTCATAAGATGGTTGCATGTATTGTGGAAGCTGATTGATGCAGCTCATGTCCCACCTAGAAATAAGAAACCAAAATAAGTTATTGATAGAATCACATAAATGTAGAACATGAGCTATAAATCGTTTGCTTAAGTCGACACCTTTCAAATGCATCGGTGAAGACCTCGAGTTCGTCAATCAGGCCAAATGCATCATAGACATCATCTATGACAGTTGTAATGGCGATAAGTCTGCTTAGAATACTTCTTGCAAGGCAGTTCTCTGGTTCAGGGTAACTTCCGACCGACCAGAAGTAGCACTCCACAAGTCTGTCTCTTGCGAAGGACGACTTTGCAGCTAATCCTAAATCTTTCCAATATCTATAATCGTAAAATTATTATCAGCATAACAACTAATCTAATCGTAAAATTATTAAACAATGTTATTATAAAGGTATCCTGATATTCCGATATCATTAAAATCGCATGTCATTTCAAAAAAATGTTTCCATAAGGCCCTTTTTTTTTGGGGGGGGGAGGGGGGGTGTAATAAAATGTCCTTCGTCATCGTTACCGAGGATACTTTTAGCATTTTTCACAAAAAAAAAAAAAAAAAAAAAAACAAATCATGACAAAGCAATCTAAAATAGTTAGAAACAAACATCGAAAATGTTGACCGCTTTAGCTAAAAAAGAAAAATATGTACCTTGTCAGAACGCTGAGCTCCTTTCGGTGCATTGATTGCAGAAGATTGAACTCTAACCTTGCTAGCTTTAGCAAAGCCTTGTTATGGGAGGCCATCTCGGGGTAAATGTGCACCATGTAATGCTTGGCCTCTAACCTCGGTAGGTTCTTTCGCATTTGCTGCTTTATAGCATGGCTTACTTGTACTGCCAGAGGAATACTGGTTATTGTACCGGTTTCGAGGGATTTGCTAAGCTGTGCGGTGGTGAAAGCTAGGGCTTCATCTAGGATCTCTTCCCCAAGTATCCTTAGTTGCGAAGCATCATACAAACTTAGCATTCCTCGCACATCGGCGATTAAGCATTCCTTGAAGTTCCCCTTCTCATCTTTAAGCTTGTTGAATCTTTCTGCTAGATCACGAACACAAACATAAATAACAAGGTATCTTTCAACAAATCAACAAGGTGCCCCGTCTGGGGACAAGTTTCCAAAAGTTTTTTCCAAACATTTTTTTATCTTTTTCCTCCAGTTTTACTATTCACTTTTCCAAATATTTTCAAAAAACTTAAATCTTAAAAGTCCATAACTTTATCATTTTAAGTCGAAATGTGATTATTATTATTTTTTCAAATTACATAGAATTTCGAGACGAATAAATTAAGATCCATATTGTTAATTTTTTTCCAAATACATTTTAAGTTTTTATACTTTTTTCACTCCAAACAGTTTATTTTCACCAAACGCACATTTTCAAAACTCAAACCATCTTCAACTTCCAAAACACCATCTCCAAACGTGACCCCAAACAGAGCCAGTCTTACATTAAAAAAAAAATCTATAATAGCCATAAAAAAAATAAAAAAGGAATGCAAAGGGTAATAAATTTAGAATTGAAAATAAGATTATAGATAATATACAACAATTTCACAATATTACGGGCCATTTGGGACGCTATTTCCAGATGATAAAACACCATCTGGATTTCAAAATTTCAACTCTAAATCAAATTTTTTCCCCTCTTCCATTTTCAAAAAACTCAAATTTGAAAAGTCCATAACTTTCTCATTTCAAATCGAAATAAGATGATTATTATGTCAAAATGCTCGTAACAATGAGACAAACAAAATAAAATATATTTTGCATTTTTTTTCTGAACACATTTTAAATTTTTGTATTATTTTTTTATATCATAGAACTTTTTCAAAATTTTTTCCTCCAAACACACATTTCCAACCCAACATTCAAAACACCATGTCCAAATGTCCCCTCAAACGGGCCCTAAAACATGTTTAGAACAAGTAATGCATTAAACTGTGTTATTCATAGTTGATTTTTTGAGGATTTTAATATCTTTCAGCTTTTAATTCAAGCTAGCCCTCATAAAAATAAAATCCTGACTCTGTCATTGTAAAATTGATCGGTTTCTAATATGAGTTAAAATATTAGGATAAGGATACAATATGCTAACACTAGTACAAATTGTAAAGTCGGCGCCGCGAGGCACTTTACACGACGGTTCTTTGGAACCGTAGTGTAAAGTTGCTCCGCGAAGCACTTTACACGACGGTTCTTTGGAACCGTAGTGTAATCTCCGTCGTGTAATGTACTTTTTGTAGTAGTGTAAGGTGTAGAATATACCAGCAGAAATATTATATCCTTCTTGTCTTAGTAAGCGAAAATGAAGTGCGAGACTGTAAAGATTGTCATCATGATCAGAATGGAACGAAGCATAAAGGCGTTCAAGAGCCTCTTTTATGTCATCTTCAAAGTGGTGTGCTACACAAAGCCGCTGAATTTCATCGATCAAATTCAGTTGCTGCATGGGATCATCTGCACTCTTCAACAACTCCTTTCTAACTTCTTCTTTCAACTTTTCAGCTTCTTCTTGTTTTCTTGCATGTTCCTGCACTTGCATGAAACAAATATATATATATATATATATATATGAAATTATAAGACGAAATAGTAATATATGTATATATATGTTTGTTATGATAATAATCTTCCTTTGTTTTCTATTGACACATGCGTGTGCGTGTGTTTATTTTTCTATGCCTGCATATGCGTCTTTAATTCGTCGTTTTCTTTCTCTTGCTTTATTTTATAAAACCTTTTTTTTCCTTTAATTAAGAAGAGTGAGGAGCTTCGTGTGAGACCTTTAATTTCTTCAGAGTGTTAATCTAAATCTAGTTGGGATGTCCTAGATATCACTAGTTATTATTTCTTCTCATCACTAAAAATAAAAAATAAAATAAAATAAAAAAACAATTTCCATACCAAGAAGCTATCACATTCAAATCAGGTTAGCACTTACTAGAAACTCTATACCAAATATGCCCCTTCTTAGATTTTATTAAATACGGAAAACAAAAAGAAAACCACATATAAATTAAAGAAATTGGAAGCCAGGGAAAAAAAAAATCAAAGACAAATACTCATTTTAATGCAGTATACATATAATAAGAATATATATATATATATATATATATATTTAGCATTAGAATTGTTTAGAGCAGCCTGAACTTCACACTCTATCTCTAAATAATTCATTACACACTAATTCTCCCACTTGAAAATAATTTATTAAAACAAAAAAAAAAAAAAAAAAGTTATAGATAACAACAAACCAACACCGCAGCAAGATAGGCATGAAGAAAGAAACCAAAAAATAATAATAATAATAATAATAACAAAAACAAAAAAACAAAAAAAAGAAAGGAAACTAAAGTAGTCATGTGGAAGATATTACAATTTCATCAAAATGATAGTTGAGGAACTGATCTCCCCAAAAGCTTGGTGGATAATCTGCTAGGGGACGCTTTTGGGAAGCTTCTGGGACAGACATGATTTTTCTTGGTGATTTGTACTAAAGACTAAGGAACTGTAGCTAGCTCTTCAAAACTCTTTATATATATCTATATATATATATATATATTTGTGTTTGAGTGTGTATGTGTTTGGATGATGAAGACGGTGGTGAAACTAGCTCCACGGGAAGTGATATTTATAGCCATTTTAGGCTGCACTTTGTTTGTTACAGAAGAGTTAATTAATCGGATGTAATATTTTGCTTGTTCCATCAAATCTCAATCTAATATTTTACCACGGTCTAAACGTCAAAACATCCAGATCCTTGTATTCCAAATATCAAGAAGAAACTAATAGAAAATAATTAAGAAGAATAATAATAGTAGTAAGAAGGGAACACAAAGATGTTAACGTAGATATGCTTATATCCACAGGCTAAGAACAATGAATTCATCAGTAATAAGTACTATGAATGAGCTCTCATATAAATACAACATATATACAATCGGGTAAGTTTCCTAATACTTACAAATCCACTAAAATCAAGATCTATTCCAAATTACAATAAATACAAATAAATATAAAGTTCCTAATAAAAATAATTACATACAAAACTTTAACTTTTCTTAATGTTAATACTAACTTTCCTATTATGCTACCGCACGATGGAGCTCCGATAGGAGATCCAATCTTGAACTATAATAAAAGAAACTTGAACAAATAATTCCCCCCCCCCCCCCTTTTTTTTTTTGTAATTTTCTCTATTTTTGTGTTTTTTTTTTTTTTTTTACTTCTAGAAAAAATATAAAAGATGTCGGGATGTGCTTACACAGACTAAGAACTATAAATAATAAAATAAATAATAGAAAATTAAATAATAAAATAATAAAAGTAACAAGAGAAGAAGAAAAAAACACAAAAATATTTAATGTGGATGTGCTTCCACGGACTAAGAACAATGAATTCATTAGTAAGGAGCACTATGAGTGGGCTCTCATATAAATATAAATTACAATATATATAATCGAGTAAGTTTCCTAATAGTTACAAATCTACTAAAATTTAGACTTATTCTAAATTTCAATTAATACAAATAAATCTAAAGTTCCTAATAAATATAATTACATACAAAACTTTAACTTTTCTTAGTATTTATACTAACTTTCCTAATAGAAACTAATTTGTTAATTGTTTTATTATGGGGAAAATCAGGAAACGATAGATATTTTTGTTGTTAATACTTAATTAGAATTTTCTAACGTTTTTCATTTGGGGTTCAACAATCAAGGAGTTTTAATTAAGAATTTGATAAATTAGTGATTAAAAATTATGACCGTTTATAACTTATGAAAAATGTTAGGAACACCAACTTTGATAACAATTTTTAAGTACCAAAATATGTTTTACGTGAGTTGAGAACCACCACATTAATTAACATATCTACTAATAAAAACTTGACAAATTAATTACCATCACATAAGTTGGTACTTAAAAATTAAAATTAGAGTTAATATCCGTAATATGAGAATTGATAGTGCGATACTAAATATTTTATAAAAAATTTATTTTAAATTCATTTATTTTTTAGTGGTTTTATGTTTTATTAGCACTAGACTTTTATCTAGTGATTCAAATCTTAATTTAAATCGGTATAATTTAAATTTGGATTTAATAATGTTGCTACTAAGGTTTTGTTGGGGTAAATTTATCAATTCACGTTATTTATTGAACTTGTCTTATTCATTTATTAACAAATGGCATAATCTGTAAATTAAACTAAGAGAATGGAAAAACATATTAAAAGTTTGAAACTTCGGAGAGATGAATATTACAAATTAAAATTCATATGACATTTTGTGATAAGATCAATAATTGAGGGGAAAATATGATATTTTTCCTTCATTTCATAATTATTGTTACATATCGTCCCGTACTAGCTTGAATTTCACATGAATACATAGTCATTAAAAACAAAAACATTTTCCATTAATCATAATTATTTCTCTAAAATTTTCAGTTATTATACGATACAAAGGTGATTATCTTTATAAAATTTCAGAATCCTTCCTTTATAAAATTTAAGTATAAGTAGTAATCTATTAAAATAAAATGTTTCTACCAAACCTGTGGTGCAAAACTAACGATGTCAATAGCCCTAAGTCAAACTAATCACCTCATGAAAGGACTCTTCCGTTAAGTTAACACCTAAGATACTTCAATATTTTTATTAACTTTTTATTAGAGCTTTAAACATTTCTTTTAAAGAATAATAATAATATTCATTACATATGTTTATGTGTACAGCTTTCTGCGTTATTACATTATTAAAATGACAAGTGACAGTTTCAGCAGACTCAAGTGTTTGTCCATTCTTATCCATGAATTTTATTTAATATTTTCGGAAAGATTGTCGGAATGACAGCCCAGCGACATCCCATTCTTATCCATTATCTTTAACTTTTTTCTCTTTTTTTCAACGAAGTTTTTATTTTTTTGGAGATTCTATCGTCTGTATGTGTTTGTCCTTTACTTTTGTTTGTTTACTTTCTCAAGAAAGATGCTTGAATGGCAGAGGCAGACTCATCCAAAATCTATTTGATATCTCCTTTTTTTTTTTTTTTTTGATAAATTCTATTTGATATCACTGACTCCGATGAGTTTCCTTTAATGAAGGATAATTTTTCTTAGCTTTTTCTCTTTTTTTTTTTTTGTTTTTTTGGCTAAAGATAATTTTTGTTAATTAATCTATATAGAGTAGTATTTAAAAATTAAAAACTTGGTTATAAATATGACGATATATTGCATAGACATATTTAGACAATGTTTAGTTGGAAGGATTGAGAAAGTAAGAAGGATAAAGAATTTGAAGGATGGAGGATACGAAAGTGTGACGCCCCGACTTCCCAAGTCAGGTCGACACTATACGTACTTGTTCTTTACTTGAAAATTTGAGATAAATTTTTTTTTAAAACATATTCATATAAGTTATCTTGTAGAGAAAAACTTGTCATACATACAGACTATACTGAAAGTATCTTCTTGTGTCTTCAACTTCGTACATATAACAAAATATAATTTACTATTGAAATATTAACATATTTTCTGAAAATTGGATGCGGAAAATTATGCGTAGTGGTATCCCACACCACCCTTCACCCGCCACATCGTCCGCATAGCCCACCAATTAAATTGCAGGCTTCTTACCTACAGTATGAAATATAAGGGTGAGCTTTCGCCCAGCAAGTTCAAACATAATCTCACAAAAACATTTCAAACATTTAGAAATATGCCAATCATCATGTAACTTATGCATGAACCATTTATGATTGATTGAATGTCTTATGCTTCATTATAGACTCAATCTTTAATTATCTTGTCTCAACATGTGGGCCCATAGTGTCCGTATCAAAAGCGCGCAGCCTCCAGATAAAGCTAGGGTTTGCAAGGCCCTAACAGTTCTGGGAATTTTAACTTGACCCTTCACGATCACGGATTTCGATCACGGAAGGTAATTATCACCACTAAACATGTAGCCTCCTCGATTAGGGGAGGTTGGTACGACACCTTACTTGATTATCTTACCATGTGATTTAACATTAGTGAACATATTTCATGATGTCACTATGTCATATCATACACAACATTTGCCATAATATGGCCTTCTTGAAAACATATCACTTCTGGAACCATGACATTTTTGTAAACATGGTACTTTTATAAATATAGCACTTTTATAAACATAGTACTTTTATAAACATAGCACTTTTATAAACATAACACTTTTGTAAACATAGCACTTTTATAAACATAACACTTTTATAAACATAGCACTTTTATAAACATAGCACTTTTGTAAACATAGCACTTTTATAAACATAGCACTTTTATAAACCTAGCACTTCATAGCTATAGCATGGCATCACACATCATGGCATAACATAGCATGTATACTTGAAAATAGTCTTTACTATTTTCATACCGTAGGTGAGGTTTTATACTTGCCTGATTTGCTAGATTCCGGTTTTTGTTGTCTTAACTCGGATTGCAATTGCAGGTTCCTTCCTGCTATTTAAAAGAACATAGGATAAGAATCCTATAAAAAGTTGGTAACCTTTCCAACATTTTAGTTATATGTCCCCCCACACATGTCTTGGTATCCTATAGGATTACTTTGGGTAACCCTTAATTAAACGTTGGGTTAAAGTCAATATCTGATCAACTAATGGTCAACCTTGGGCTTTGAGGCTAAGCCCAGTAACTCGGGTATAACTCCCGGTTACCTTTCGTAAACTAGTCGCTTGCTATATTCTAACTTGAAAAATTCATTTCCCTTACTTGGAAAATTTAGGGAAATTAATCCCAAAACTTCATTCTTAACTTATAAAATCCTTTACTTAAATCGTAAAAATCCAAACTCTTGGATTAGTGCTTTATAAAATCATTTGAGGTTGAAAACTGCCTTTGTAACAGTTTTTTTCATAATCAAAACAATAGTTTGTAGTAGAAAACAGTTTTCTAGAAACATTTGTAAAACTAGTGGTGCAGGAATTTTCGGATTCCCTGCGCACCTTTCGAAAAACGATTCTAATTTTAAAATTGGTTCATAATCTGAAAACGTTTTCTTCATAAAAGTTGTAGCTCTCGACAAATACTAAAACTTTCCTGTTCTGCAAAAATTCCAATTCGGCCTAGATTCGTCCCAGTTTTTGTTTGAAACTGGCTGACCCGAAAAACTGAGTGAAAACTGGGTCTGGGGATCAGCCACAGGTTTTGGGGTAAACGGAGGCCATTGGGGCCTTATTTTGCAAATCCGTCTACGCGAACCCCTAGGAAAAATTGTTCCGAGCAACTTTTGTGTTTTAAGTTTTACCAAATTCGGCCTCTAAAGGCCTCAAAATCGGCTTGCCGTAAAACTGGTCAGGATCCACCCGAACCTGGCAGTTTTTCGGTTTAGAGTTCGTTTTACGTCCTAGACGTGGAACCTAGCTCAACCAGCCACCGCGGGAGCTCTAATACACACATGCAGCGGTTTCTAACGTTCCAAACCATCATTCTTAAACGTAATTGGGGACATACAACGTATCGAATACCTAGCATTCGATTCAACAAAATCAATCAAGCATAAGCATAAAACTATGCAAGCTCATAATTTAAACTCATAAATCAAACCACCCTTAATCTAAATCAAGCACAACCCTAAATCCAACTTAGGCAAAACTTAAATCGAGCTTACGCTCTTACTAACCTTTGGAAAATACATTTAAATTTCTCAATTGAAACTTAAATTGAGAAGTTTAAAGTCTAAAGAAATTACCTTGATTTGAATTAAGAGTTTGGCTTGGCTTTTGGAATTTCCCCCCTTTCCCTTTGGCTCCTCCTAGAACCGGCCCTAATGACCAAAATGGGTCTCAAAATTTTTCCAAAACTTGGTTGGTTTCACACTAGAAATCCGACCACACCTACACTCCGATTGCTCTCGGTTTTGCAAAATTTTCTTCCTTCCTTGCTCACACTTAGAAGTCCGGGTTTTTGAGAGGAGAAATGGGCAGAGTTTAGCTACTTTTCTGAATTTTTTTGAGCCAAAACCGTCCCCCTTGGCAGCCTATTTATAGGTGAAATTTTGGACCCTTTTGCAAATATTTTGGTTCACCTTTTGCTCATAAATCCTTGGAGCAAAATTTTTGCACAAAAACCCTCCATGTGGCCGGCCATTAGGGGTGAACTTGGTGGCCAAGTTTTGATTTTTTTTAAGCTTATCTTAAGTTAATCATGATGTCATAATTAAGGATAAGGTGATGTCATTCACCTTATGCCTTGTTTGGCTACTTCCTCCAATGAGCAATCCATTTTAAGCCAATACAGATATTTTTAATACTGTGTTTACTCAAACACAGTATTTATTTAACTAAAATTTATTTGTTGAAAAGAAAACGGAGGTACAAAATTTTTCTTATTTTCCTGAGTCATTTTTCCATAAAAAGCCTGTTATGGAGTCTCATAGTTAATTTATCGAGAATTCAACCTCATACTGATAAAATCATGAATCTTGTATTAATATTCATAATTTTCATAAAATTACACATAATACGAGCTTTAGATTTCTTATATACAAGAAAATCATGAGTTCGTAGAAATTTTGGATATTACAATCTACCCTCCTTAAAGAATTTTCGTCCTCGAAAATCAGAACAATTCTGGGTAGCTTTTCTTCATATCTTCCTCGCGTTCCCATGTTGCCTCCTCAACCTCATGATTTCGCCATAGCACCTTTACCAAAGGTATAACTTTGTTCCTTAGCACCTTCTCTTCTCGTGCCAAGATCTGAACCGGTTTCTCCTCATACGTCATATCCTCGTGAACCTCAATTGGTTCGTGGTTTAATACATGGGATGGATCCGAGATGTACTTCTTTAGCATCGACACATGAAATATGTTGTGTACATATGCTAACTCTTGGGGCAAAGCCAACTTATAGGTCACATTACCAACTCTTTCCATTATTTCAAACGGCCCTATGTATCTTGGACTTAATTTCCCCTTCTTTCCGAATCTCATAACTCCTTTGAATGGAGCAACTTTGAGGAAAACCAAGTCTCCTACTTGGAATTCTAGAGGTCTTCTACGTTTGTCGGCGTAGCACTTTTGTCGACTAAATGCAGTTTCCATCCGTTGGCGTATAAGTTTCACGGCCTCAGTGGTTTTCCGAATAAAATCCGTGGACACAAGTTCCTTTTCTCTTGTCTCGTACCAGTGAACTGGAGATCTACATCTTCTCCCGTACAGGGCTTCATAAGGAGCCATTCCAATTGAAGCTTGAAAACTGTTGTTGTACGAGAACTCAATCAAAGGAAGCTTCTTATCCCAAGTCCCTTTGAAATCCATCACGCATGCTCGCAACATGTCTTCTAGGGTCTGAATGGTCCTCTCTGATTGTCCATCCGTTTGAGGGTGAAAAGCGGTACTAAAAGTGAGCTTTGTACCCATGGCTTGATGTACACTCTTCCAAAATTTAGAAGTGAACCGTCCATCACGATCCGAGATAATCGATTTCGGAATCCCATGGTAGCGAATGATCTGCGCGACGTATAATTCTGCTAGCTGCTCTACTGAAAAGCTAAGCTTGATGGCAATAAAGTGTGCAGACTTCGTCAAACGATCAACAACCACCCAAACGGCGTCGTTGCCACTGGGAGTTCGGGGTAGACCAACTACAAAGTCCATGGTCACTTGGTCCCATTTCCATTCTGGGATGGAAATTTTCTGCAATTCTCCCCCTGGACGTTGATGTTCCGCCTTGACTCTTTGACACGTAAGGCATTTACTGACGAAAGTTGCAACATCATTCTTCATTTTTGGCCACCAAAAGCTTTCCTTCAAGTCTTGATACATCTTTGTGGCTCCAGGATGAACGGAATACGGAGTCTCATGTTCCTCTTTCATGATTTGCTCCTTCAACTCGTCCTCGTTAGGAATACATAGTCTATTTTTCCGATAGAGTATGCCTTCATCAGATACGTTGAAATCTGACTCCTTTCCTTCTAGGACTTCGTTTCTCGTCCGAAGCAGCGAGGCATCTCCTTCTTGTCGCTCCTTCATGTCATCCAAAATGGTAGGTTGAAAGGTTAGGGCAGCTAAACTTTTTGTGATAAGCTCTATTCCAGCTTCCGCTAGCTCCTTCTGAAGAGGTTCGATCAACGGTTGTAGGGACATTGACGTGGAAGACGACTTCCGACTAAGGGCATCGGCTACTTTGTTAGCCTTCCCTGGATGGTAACGGATGTCTATGTCATAATCCTTCACCAATTCGAGCCATCTTCTTTGCCTCATGTTAAGCTCCTTTTGTGTGAAAATATACTTCAAAATCTGATGATCTGTGTAAACTTCACACTTAATACCATAAAGGTAGTGTCTCCAGATTTTGAGCGCAAATACTACCGCCGCAAGTTCCAAATCATGCGTCGGATAGTTCTTTTCATGATCCTTAAGCTGTCGTGAAGCATAAGCGATCACCTTTCCATTCTGCATGAGTACAGCTCCTAATCCTATCTTGGAAGCATCACTGTATATCACGAAGTTTCCTTCCTCCACATTTGGAATTGTGAGGATCGGAGCGCGAATCAGCCTATTTTTCAGCTCTTGGAAGTGCTCTTCACACTTTGCAGTCCATTCATACTTCTTTCCTTTCCGTGTAAGTGCGGTGAGCGGCGCTGCAATTTTAGCAAACCCTTCAACAAAACGTCGGTAGTAGCCTGCCAGGCCGAGGAAACTACGTATTTCGGTGACGTTTTTCGGAGCTGGCCATTCACTTACTGCTTCAATCTTAGCCGGATCCACAGATATGCCGTCCTTGGAGACCACATGTCCTAAGAAATGGACCTTTTCCAACCAGAATTCACACTTAGTGAATTTAGCATAGAGCTGGTTTTGCTTCAAAATCTGCAGAGTGATCCTTAGGTGTTCCTCATGCTCCCCCTTTGATCTTGAATAAATCAAGATATCATCTATAAAGACGATAATAAACTTATCCAAGTAATCCTTGAATACACGATTCATCAGGTCCATAAAGGCTGCCGGAGCATTTGTCAATCCGAATGGCATAACAAGGAACTCATAATGTCCATATCGCGTACGAAAAGCCGTCTTGGGGACATCTCCTTCCCTGATTCGGAGCTGATGATATCCAGATCGTAAGTCAATTTTCGAGAAAATTGAAGCTCCTCTCAGCTGATCAAACAAGTCGTCGATCCGAGGCAACGGATACTTGTTCTTGATGGTTATCTTGTTTAACTCCCGATAGTCAATGCACATCCTAAGAGTGCCATCTTTCTTTTTAACGAACAGAACTGGGGCTCCCCATGGCGAGTAGCTTTGACGAATGAATCCTCGATCCAAAAGCTCTTGTAATTGAATCTGCAGTTCTTTAAGTTCGGCAGGCGCCATCCTGTAAGGTGCCTTAGATACTGGTGCTGATCCAGGAAGTAGTTCAATCTCAAAAGAGATCTCTCATTCTGGTGGCAACCCTGGCAATTCTTCGGGAAAAACTTCTATAAATTCTTTGACTATCGGTACTTCTTCTGGTCCGCTTTCAGTCTCTTGCGTCTTATCCACCACGTTGGCTAGAAATCCCCTACATCCTTCTGCCAACAATTTTCTAGCCTTTAGCGCCGAAATAAACATCTTTGGCTGTTTTGGAGTAGATCCTCTGAAAATAAACTCCTCGCCTCCCATAGGCTTGAATGTGACAGTACGTCGTAGACAGTCGATAACCGCGTTGTACTTCCCCAGGAAATCCATGCCCAGAATGACGTCGTAGTCGTATAGGTCAATGATGATCAAGTTGACATACATTTCCCTACCACATATAATTATTGGAACGTGACGTACCCAATAATCAGACAACAGAATCTCCCCGGAGGGTAATGCAGTCCTAAATGTTCTTTCGATCCTATCACTTGCTCTACCTAGTTTCTTAGCGAACCTAGGTGATGTGAATGAATGCGTGGCTCCAGAATCAATTAACACGTAAGCATCTTGTTGGGCAAAAGGAAGCTGACATGTCACCACGGTGGAAGGTCCAGTTTGAACATCCTCTTTTGTATAGGCGTAAATGCGTCCTTGAGGTTCCGGAGCTTCTAGCCTGCCTTGAGAGATTGCAGGTCCCTCGAGCTTCATCTGTGCAGCGTGAAGTTGAGATCCCTGTCCTCTCTGTTGGTTCTGCAGACTCTGGGAATTGAAATTGCAGCTTTTAGCATAGTGGCCTTCCTTGCCACATAGAAAACAGCGACCATCTCCAACACGGCACTCTCCCGGGTGTTTCTTCCCACATTTTTGGCAAGTGGGGTAACTATTGCTATTAGGAGTATTCTTCTTCTGGGGAAAATTCTGTTGATTCCCCTGTCCTCCTGCATTCCACTTCCTCTTCTGCTGGTTGTTGCCGTACTGTCTGTTGTTGTTTTGACCCGAAGGTCCTCCTTGACCTTTTTGTTGAGAGGTCTGGCCTTGCTTGACTTGGTTCTGCTTAACATGGGCCTTTTCTTCCCTCTTCTCCTGGAAAAACTTCGCCCGTTGTTCTCTGTTCTGCCCTACCCAGTATTCAGCTCGAACTGCTCGGCTGACACAATCGGCAACGGTGGTTGGTGGATAGGGTCCACTGTTGATCACCACTGCCAAATCCGAGCGGAACATCTTCATCATTTTTCGCACTTTGTCCCTTTCGGAACTGAAAACGTGAGGACAGAGACGTGCTAGCTGCTCAAACTTTTGCACTGCCTCAGCTACCGACAGATTTCCCTGGCGAAAATTACTGAGTTCGTCCTGTTGAGCTTCCATATCTTCAGTATTGAAGTATTTTTCTTTAAATTCGTCCACGAAGTCCTCCCAAGTCATTTGGGTAACATCCCACCGGATCTGGACTGTTTCCCACCAAAGGCGAGCATCTTTCTTCAGGACAAAGGATGCACAGAGGATTTTCTCTTGATCATTGAGCCTGAGGAAGTTCAGGATAACCTGGAGGTCAATTAACCAATTGTCGGCATCAATTGGGTTTGTTGAACCTTCAAATTCTGGTGCCTTCATGCGCCGAAAACTGTCATATAGTTCTTCTGGGGTTCGAACTCGGGGTGCTGGTGGAACAACTATAGGTGCAGCAGGCACTTCAGGAGCTATGGGGTTCTCGGGGATCACCGGGTCAACATCAGGAATTTCCGGTGCAGTAGGCTGATTCACAGGTACTGGTGGTACCTCAACATCAGGAGGTCCCTGATTCCGCTGAGCCAACTGAGCTCTAAGCCCCCCTATCTCTTGCTGTTGGGCTAACATCATCTGTCTTAGCTCATTTAGCTGGGCCGCAAGATCAACGTCTTGGATCGGTGCTCTTCTACGCTTTGGTGGCATGGCTCTATACGGAAATAAGAAAATAATCTTAGCTTCTTTTATTATAAAATTAATAAAATCATTTCTTTTATATAGAACCATAATCTTCTTTCCATATAAAAGCATAATATGAACATATCTGAATTAATCATGATCTTGTTCATATCTCCTTCACATCAGGAGTACATAACCATAACAATTGGAAAGATATAAAACTTTTGATTATTTCCGTATGTCACCTAATTGCCGTCACCAAGCTAAGGCACCACCCAGCGTTATCCCCGTGTCCAACATTTACCAACATGATCGTTGAAGGAAGATACTTACTATACCCATAAGATCTTAACTAATTCTAATAGTAAGAACATAACATAACTTACTTGGACCGTTGCGGAACGATGTGAGGCGAAGTGAAGTAGGCTGGCAGGATACCGCTCTGATACCAAACTGTGACGCCCCGACTTCCCAAGCCAGGTCGACACCATACGTACTTGTTCTTTACTTGAAAATTTGAGATAAATTTTTTTTTAAAACATATTCATATAAGTTATCTTGTAGAGAAAAACTTGTCATACATACAGACTATACTGACAGTATCTTCTTGTGTCTTTAAACTTCTTACAAATAACAAAACATAATTTATTTTTGAAAAATTAACATATTACTGAAAATTAGATGCGGAAAATTATGCGTAGTGGTATCCCACACCGCCCTTCACCCGCCGCATCGTCCGCATAGCCCACCAATTAAATTGCAGGCTTCTTACCTACAGTATGAAATATAAGGGTGAGCTTTCGCCCAGCAAGTTCAAACATAATCTCACAAAATATTTCAAGCGTCAGTAGAGCATGGCAATCATTACTAACTTATGCATGAACCATTTATGTTTGATTGAATGTCTTATGTTTCATTATAGACTCAATCTTTATTATCTTGTCCTAACATGTGGGCCCATAGTGTTCGTACCAAAAGCGCGCAGCCTCCAGATAAAGCTAGGGTTTGCAAGGCCCTAACAGTTCTGGGAATTTTAACTTGACCCTTCACGATCACGGATTTCGATCACGGAAGGTAATTATCACCACTAAACATGTAGCCTCCTCGATTAGGGGAGGTTGGTACGACACCTTACTTGATTATCTTACCATGTGATTTAACATTAGTGAACATATTTCATGATGTCACTATGTCATATCATACTCAACATTTGCCATAATATGGCCTTCTTGAAAACATATCACTTCTGGATTCATGACATTTTTGAAAACATGGCATTTCTGAAACCATGACATTTTTGTAAACATGGCACTTTTATAAACATAGCACTTTTATAAACATAGTATTTTTATAAACATAGCACTTTTATAAACATAACACTTTTGTAAAACATAACACTTTTATAAACATAACACTTTTGTAAAACATAGCACTTTTATAAAACATAGCATTTTTATAAACATAGCACTTTTATAATCATAGCACTTCATAGCTATAACATGGCATCACACATCATGGCATAACATAGCATGTATACTTGAAAATAGTCTTTACTATTTTCATACCGTAGGTGAGGTTTGATACTTGCCTGATTTGCTAGATTCCGGTTTTCGTTGTCTTAACTCGGATTGCAACTGCAGGTTCCTTCCTGCTATTACAAGAACATAGGATAAGAATCCTATAAAAAGTTGGTAACCTTTCCAACATTTTAGTTATATGTCCCCCTACACATGTCTTGGTATCCTATAGGATTACTTTGGGTAACCCTTAATTAAATGTTGGGTTAAAGTCGATATCTGATCAACTAATGGTCAACCTTGGGCTTTGAGGCTAAGCCCAGTAACTCGGGTAAAACTCCCAATTACCTTTCGTAAACTAGTCGCTTGTTATATTATAACTTGAAAAATTCATTTCCCTTACTTGGAAAATTTAGGGAAATTAATCCCAAAACTTCATTCTTAACTTATAAAAGTCCTTTACTTAAATCGTAAAAATCTAAACTCTTGGATTAGTGCTTTATAAAATCATTTGAGGTTGAAACTGCCCTTGGAACAGTTTTTCACAATCAAACAATAGTTTGTATTAGAAAACAGTTTTCTAGAAACATTTGTAAAACTTGTGGTGCAAGAATTTTCGGATTCCCTGCGCACCCTTCGAAAAATGATTCTAATTTAAAATCGGTTCATAATCTGAAAAAGTTTTCTTCATAAAAGTTGTAGCTCTCGAAATATACTAAAACTTTTGTGTTTTACAAAAATTCCAATTCGGCCTAGATTCGTCCCAGTTTTTGTTTGAAACTGGCTGACCCGAAAAACTGAGTGAAAACTGGGTCTGGGGATCAGCCACAGGTTTTGGGGTAAACGGAGGCCATTGGGGCCTTATTTTGGAAAACGGCACACGGTATCCTCTAGGAAAAATCGTTCCGAACAACTTTCGTGTTTTAAGTTTTTCCAAATTCGGCTTCTAAAGGCCTTAAATTTCACTTTTCCCGAAACTGGTCAGGTTTTACCCGAAAATGGCAGTTTTCGGTTTAGGGTTCGTTTTACGTCCTAGACGTGGAACCTAGCTCAACCAGCCACCGCGGGAGCTCTAATACACACATGCAGCGGTTTCTAACGTTCCGAACCATCATTCTTAAACGTAATTGGGGACATACAACGTATCGAATACCTAGCATGCGATTCAACAAAATCAATCAAGCATAAGCATAAAACTATGCAAGCTCATAATTTAAACTCATAAATCAAACCACCCTTAATCTAAATCAAGCACAACCCTAAATCCAACTTAGGCACAACTAAAATTGAGCTTATGCTCTTATAATTTCAACTTGAAATACATGTAAATTTCAAATTGAATGCTCAAAGGAAGGAGTTTGGGGTTTAGGGACGATTACCTTGATTACCCCAAATTTTAGGGTTAGGGTTTGGTTTTCAAAATTCCCTCCCACTTTGGCTTCGCCAACCGGTTCTACACCAAATTTTTGCACCAAAATTTTAGTTGATCTCTTGGTATAATCTTGAACCAAAGCTAACCACTTAGCTAACCAAAATTTTTCCTCATTTCCTTCCTTGGAAACAGTCGGCCTCTAGACTAGAAAAACACAAAGAAGTTAAAAAAAAACTTACTTGATGAGGTAGAAGAGACACTACTAGAAAAAGGGGATACCACGACGGTTTTTAACCGTCGTGGTATCGATTCCACGACGGTTTTCCAACCGGCGTGGAATCCAGAGTCGTGGAATCTTTTGAGATTCCACGACGGTTTTTTAACCGTCGTGTAATGTGAAAAAATTTCACATTCTGGCTGATTTTACGACTATACCACGACGGTTTCATTTAAAAACCGTCGCGGTATCCTGGGATACCACGACGGTCCCAGCTCGGGACCGTCGTGGTATGCCTAGGGATACCACGACGGTCGCGACGTTGGACCGTCGTGGGATCCCTCGGGATACCACGACGGTCCCAGCTCGGGACCGTCGTGGTATCCCTAGGGTTACCACGACGGTCCCACCTCCGGACCGTCGTGGTATCCCGAGGGATACCACGACGGTCCCACCTCGGGACCGTCGTCGTATCCCGAGGGATACCACGACGGTCCAACGTCGGGACCGTCGTGGTATCCTCGGGATACCACGACGGTTTTTACATGGGACCGTCGTGGTATCCCGAGGATACCACGACCGTCTCACCGAGAGACCGTCGTCGGTGCGTTTTTTTTTTTTTTTTTTTTTTAAATTTGGCAAATTCGTTTCATTTCTCACGGGTAGTAAAATCCCGTACGTTAATACGTTACACATGCGATCGAATTTCCAAAGGTATTATGTAATTACTTACATAAAATTGTAAGTAAAACAACTAATATAACGATAACTAGTGAAAATTCTCTATATTGTTTCTAGTCAATATTGTATAAACCGCATTACAAAATTAGCCCACTCGGTCCTAACCAAACTCATGTCAGCATCAGTATAAAAATCCTTGGTTTGAAGCACGGCTAGTCCATCAACAGTATAGGTTATTTCTCGCATGTAAGCTAACACAAAATAACCGCATTCTACATAACCTTCCTGTATTGGACATCGAACGGTATCAATCAACGTCTGCCAGTTGCGTCGCTTTCTCATTCCACTTTCCACCAACACTTTCCAATCATTAAGTGCCCTATCAATTTGACAAATTTCAAAGCAATTAGAATAACAATTATTTTATATCTAATCATGTATATAAACACATAAAAGAATACTTACGTCGTAATTAGGTCTTTAAAATCATCACCCGGTGCGTTTCCTAGAGGATTAAAGTACATGACCGAGTCATCCCACGGATCAATCACTGCCAATATCCAATGTTGGCCGCTATTATATGGCATAAGAAACCGCTTTCCCTTTGATGCGTTTCTTATGATCCGTAGAATACAGTCCGCCCTCTCTCGAACGTAGGCGGCCCGATCTACATTTTGCTAAACTGGTGAGACAAGGACTGGTGAAATAAACTCGTACTGTTGATCCATACCTGTTCTTGCACAACACTCGACTAAGTATCTGCAAAATAAGTAGGCTCACTTGTTACGGAAAAACAACATATGTAAGATTAAGAAGATAAATAATTAAATTATTTAAGGATAAATATATTACCTGATGTAAACCATTATGCTGTTTGCACTGATTTCTTTAAATGAAATGAAATGATATACATCTTCAAACCCAATATATATGGGCATCTCATCGCCCATGACGAAGTGTTGTTGTGGGCAGACTATTTGTGTACCGTCCCGCATGAAATTTGTGCGTAAAATGCCAAAGGTCTCAATTCGAAGGAAACATCATTAAGGTCAAACGAAGGCATTTCTTCTTGCTCCGGTTGTTGTTCTACCTCCGGTTGTGACTGTATTTTCTTCCTCCCTGCTCTCTTTTTCGTACGTTTGCTTCCCTCAGCCTGTGTTTCAGGAGCACGACTGGGACCTTTACTTGCCTAGCTCAAACTAGTTTGCACGACGACTAAACTTTTCGGCCAAGCAACAAACCCACCGACAACTTCTTCTACAGATGTGGCTTCGTTTGTCGGAATTGGTAGGAGTGCGCGATTTATTTTTGGGACCGTAACGGTCACTCGTACATTCTCCTCACCTAAAGGAATCCCATGGACTGTGTCGGTTGGAACACAGTCCACGTATGCCCTGCCGATTGCAACAAGAACGACTCCTCCGTTAACTAAATCAGGAATAAACAGCTGGCATTCCTTACTTGCGTTCGGCATGGGATTCGGATCCGACGGCCCAGCTTCTTTTTCATTCAAAGTGCAACTAGCTTTGAAGCTGTTGTGTTGATCTACGGTAGGTGGGGTCATCTCCTCGGCCATAGTCTCTCAGTTTATGCCGTGCTTCGCACAAAGTTCCTGTACGGTTCTTTCCAATGCGGCAATCTTTAGTTTCATATCCGAGACTTCATCTTTTTTCCTTGACGGATGCACAAGGTTGAAGTATTGCGACTGCTTGACAAACTTAGATTGACCCCGAATCCGTCCCGAATGCTCGGCATTGCCTAATGCCTTGGTCAATATGTCCTCTGTCCCCACAGATTCAAAACTTCCTTGTGTCTCTTGTTGAGTAAACTCCTCCTGTAACAATTAGAGAAAATGTTATGTACTTGCAAACATGAAAGAGTTTACGGAATGATTATATTATAAATGGATTCGAAAACTTACTATATTCTTGGCAATATTTTTAAATTCTTCCTTCTTAAATCCTCCATCGGGTTTGACGCGCATGTCCAGCCAGCTGTCATACCGTTTTGCATATTGTCCAAACTTTTCGAACTGCATCCCAATAATTAGCGTTAGTAAACATAAGCGAATAAATTGGAAGTACAACATACCCTTATCACAATTTGTCCAAGTAAATAGCCTACATGAGCTTGGTCACGTTTCCTATAGCCGTCTCGGCCCCCTGTTGATCCGTATTTGCTCTTCTTTCTTCTCTCACTTCCTTGTTCGGACAGTCGTTTGAATTCCGGGGTACGTCGGTACGCAATGAATTTTTCCCAATCCTCCTGGGTGATGGTGGGGTAATTGTGAACAACTTTCGGCGGTCGTTGCCACACATTTTCGTCATCAAGATGATCTCTGACAAAAGCTTGGAAGAGATCGTATCGAAAGCATTTAGCTGACTCCCCACAACACTTCAAAATTCCTCTTTTGTTGGATTCGTCAACAGTGAATGAAGTTACAACTTCCATCCACACTAGTTCTTTCCTTGGAGCTAAATCGGCACCTCTAAAGTCGGATATCCAAATGGGTATGTGCTCTCGAGCAAGCACTCCAATCCAACTCTGTAATTCATCACCTGACTTCCCTATAGGTTGGCCTTTACCGTCAAATGAAACTTCAATTCGTTCCCCCTTTGTCCTCACTTGGTGGACTCTTGTCATTAGAGTCGCTCTTCGTCGACCATCTTCCTCGGGATTGAATCTAGGTGAGTTGGTTCGGCGAGGTTTTCCAACATGAGTTTGCGTTGAGCATCCCTCCTCGTGATCTTGCGACATTTTAAATCAACCTAATGCAACTCTAGTAAGGTGGCCATTCACAAATGAACAAAAATTGTCATCGAATTAAACTTGTTATCATGGCACCCAAACACATAAAAAGATTGTAAATCCGTCCAACTTAACATATACTATTTACTTATATTTATAGAAAAACATACAACATAACCAATTATGAAATTTATCGACAATGTCAAATGCTAAAATATAAGTGTCAAAATCAACCATTTTCCCGCAAAATCCCCAATTCTGTGCCTTACCCATGGAATTTAGTTTAATCTAATACTAATTACAACGCATCAAGGCAATTTAGCGAACATGGCATACGCGAATATTTAACCAACACAATAAAAAACTTATCCGGAAAATTGCCATTCTCCGTACGTAACACAACCCAATTATACCATGATACAATCGTATTGTGTTTCTTTTCTTACGATGTGGCCATAGATTATTTTATATTTTTGTTAGTTGAATTTACCATCTCGTCCTTTAATGTTTGGACAGAAATTTCAATTGCTTAATCAACCATTCAACCCAAAGGTTTAAATTAACGATCATGCCTCAATTAACAATTATACTAAAAAACCCAGTAAATATAATCAGTACAAGACAAAATAATCTCAATTTTTTCAACAAATCAACTGCAAACAAGTAAGTTTTTAAGGGACAAGTCCCAAAAAAAAAAAAAAACCACGGGACTATAGATTTTTTTTCTTTTGATTAAATTATTTTTCCTTAAATACCTTTATTAAACTAATTCTTCCTTAATATATTTTCTCACTTTCTTTTCCTTCGTACAATCTTCTAAGTATTTTCTTATTAAATGTGCCATTTACAAGTACATATTTGATTGACTTATAAATGTGACTGACTTCTATTATATGTATATGGCAAGCAACAAGCATACATTGTGGATCACACACATCAACTTCAACCAAAATTAACCAAATCTTTAACAGAAAAATCATTAAAAAAGACGAGCTGAATTGCATAGATTCAGGCGCATATTCTACGTACCGTGGGCGACGTTGGCGACGGCGAGGAGAGAGAGAGGGAGGCCGTGGGTCTCGTGGACGACGGCGAGGAGAGAGAGAGGGAGGCCGTGGGTGACGTTGGCGACGGCAAGGAGAGAGAGAGGGAGGCCTTGGGCGACATTGGCGACGGCGAGGAGAGAGAGATGGAGGCCGTGGGCGACGGTGAGGAGAGAGAGAGGGAGGCCGTGGGTCTCGTGGACGACGGCGAGGAGAGAGAGAGGGAGGCCGTGGGCGACGGCGAGGAGAGAAAGAGGGAGGCCGTGCGTCGTGGGCTACCGAAGGAGAGAGAGAGAGATAAAAATTGGCTTGGTGCAAAGCGTCGGCGAGGAGAGATAGAGAGGAAACTTAGAGAAAAATGGGAGATTGCCAAAAGTTAGATAGAACATTAATGGAGATTGGGAAGACAACCAATGTAAAAAAAGGGGGAGAATGCCGAAAAAGTAAGGGAAATCGAGATGGAAGAGGACAAAAAATTAGAAATTGACACAAAAAAATGCGCGCGCACGTTTTTCGGGGGAAATTTAAATTCCCTCGGATACCACGACGGTTTTTAAAACCGTCGTGGTATCATGGAAACCACGACGGTTTCCATGGAAACCGTCGTGGTTTCCATGATACCACGACGGTTTCCATAGAAACCGTCGTGGTATAGATAATTTAAAATTTTTTTTTTTAAAAAAAAAATTAAAAAAAAATTTGAAAACAAATTTTTTATTATTATTTAAGGAAACCACGACGGTTTCCATGGAAACCGTCGTGGTTTCCTATTTTTTTATTTTTTTATTTTTAAAAAGTAAAAAAAAAAATTTCGAAAAAAAAATTTTCAAAAATTATTTAAGGGAACCACATGGAAACCGTCGTGGTTTCCTGGTTACGACGACGGTTTCAATTGAAACCGTCATGGTTTCCTATTTTTTTTTTTTTTTTTAAATTAAAAAAAAAATTTGCGAAATTTTTTTTTTATTATTATTTTATGAAACCACGACTGTTTCTATGGAAACCGTCGTGGTTACTAAAAATTTTTTTCCTAAAATTTACGATACCACGACGGTTTCAAGAAAAAACCGTCGTGGTATCTGGAAACCACGACCGTTTAAATAGGAAACCGTCGTGGTTTCCATTGTTAAAAAATAGAAATGGGTTTAATATGATCCGACAACGGTTTGAAGATTAACCGTCGTGATATGTTAGATACGACGATGGTTTTTGAATAAAACCGTCGTGGTTATGTCGAGAATAATATTTAACATAAACTTTTGTCCACCTATAATCCCACAGGCGGGCACACCTGTGTGTTATGCACGAACCAGCCCACATCAATAACTCCTGTTATTCTATTAATTCACACATGTATATTGAGAATATATATAAATAATTAATATATTGTACATGTGCACAATTAACATATTAATTTGTATATAACAACTTCTACACGAATTATATACAACGAAAAATAAACTATCAAGTTTTTTTGTTTTTCTTTTTGGGCTTCTCAACTCGTGTCCACTCGACATCTAAACGAAGCAAGTGTGAGGTATCATCGTCCAAATCATCAATCTCCTCGACCGGTGGCAGTCCGCTTGTGAAAGATGGAATGTCGGTGCAATCTTCAACATTTTCTTGGTCGTCACCGTGCATTTTTTGCTTCATTGGCACAACTAAAGATAAATCTAAATTATCGGGATCCGTTGTGTAAAAGACTTGGACCGCTTGCGACGCCATAATGAAAGGATCATTTTTGTATCCCAAACGCCTAAAGTCCACAACCGTCACGCCGTCCCTATCAATCTTAACAAAATTATTGTCAGCCCAATTGCATTTAAAAAGTGCTATCCGCAAGCCGCAATAATCTAGTTCCCAAATATCGTCGATGAACCCAAAGTAGTTCATGCTACCGTATACCGGGTTCTTGTCCTTTGTGGATGAAATATGCATAGACTCGGCACGGAGGCTGACACCACTATTTTGGACGGTATGCTTCGCATCTCTTTCGCGAGTGTAGAAGGAGTAGCCATTGACAGAGTACGATGTATATCGTGTGACTATCGATGACGGTCCTCTTGCTAGCTTCATTAAGTCTTGGGAAAGGCCAGGCTTCATATGCAAATGTTTTCTTAGCCACTCCCGAAATGTCCGGTTGTGCTCATCTTGAATCCACTTCTCATATCTGGTTTTCCTCGGATTCGCAACTCTTAATTCTGCCATGTGAACTTCAATGAAAGGCTCCACTTCCTTAGCATTGTGCAAAATGTACAGACAAGCCTTTTCCCATTCATCTCGATTTACTGGTGAATGAACGCCCACGGATAGTCCTTTCGACGTAACTTGACCGCTCGTTGGCAACCCTATTGGGTCCGCGTTAGACAAATACTCGGAGCAAAATTCAACTGACTCCTCGGCTATGTAGTTTTCCACTATACATCCCTCCGGCCTATTTTGGTTCTTCACATAGCCCTTCAAAACCTTCATGTACCTTTCGAAAGGATACATCCACCTCATATGGACCGGTCCACATAGTTTAACTTCCCGAACTAAGTGCACGGTTAGGTGGATCATGATATCAAAAAAGACTGGTGGGAAATACTTCTCAAGCATGCACAGTGTCATCACCAATTCCGATTGCAGCGGATCAAGCATCAGTGGATCAATTACCTTCGAGCATATTGAATTGAAAAATGAGCATAACTTCGTAATTGCATATCGCACATCTTTCGTTAAAACTCCCCGCAATGCAAGAGGTAATAATTGTTGCATCAAGATATGACAATCATGTGTTTTCATTCCAATGAGCCTCAAATCCTTCATCGACACCAACCTTTTGAAGTTGGATGAGTACCCACTTGGCACTTTCACGGACGCAAGCCATTCACAAAGCTTTCTCTTCTCTTGTCTCGATAATGTGTGCTTTGCCGGAGGTAAGTATGTGCCGTTCGATCTTTTCTCGGGGAGCAAATTTGGCCTAATCTTCATCTCTTCAAGATCCAACTGTGCCTTTTCCCCGTCTTTAGTTTTGTTTGGAATGTCAAGCAACGTGCCCACTATCGATTCACAAACATTTTTCTCAATATGCATAACATCTAAGCAATGACGAATGTAGAGTGACTTCCAATATGGAAGTTCGTAAAAGATTGACTTCTTCTTCCAAGGTCCATCGACATCCGGAGCCTTACGTTTTCTCTTTCCCAAAACTACTTTCACATCTTTAACCATCTCATAAACGGCTTCGCCTGACAAAATCCGAGGAGCTGATCTTTCTTCAGTCTTACCATCAAAAGTCTTCTTTTGTTTGCGGTATCGATGATTTGTTGGCAAGAATCTCCTGTGACCGAGGTACACGGTTTTCTTACCATTCTTCAACCGGATGGAAGATGTTTCCTTCATACAAACTGAACAACCGATAGAACTCTTAACAGGATAACCAGAGAGGCTGCCAAGTGCAGGAAAGTCATTAATTGACCAAATCAACATTGCACGAAGATTGAACGTGTCTTGACGGTGAGAATCTTTAACTTGTAAACCGTCTTCCCACAAGCTTTTGAGGTCATCGATTAATGGTGCCAAGTACACGTCAATGTCATTCCCTGGTTGTTGTGGGCCTGAGATCAATAACGTCAACATCAAGAACTTCCGCTTCATGCACAATTCTGGTGGGAGATTGTAGTTGACAAGTATGACTGGCCAGGTACTATGCCGACTACTCATGTTACCATGTGGGTTCATTCCGTCCGTCGACAAACCGAGATGTAAATTCCTTGGTTCTGCACTGAAATCTGGATGATTGTCGTCAAAGGTCTTCCATTGAGGTGCGTCGGCCGGATGCCTAAGTTTTCCATCATCAACACGTTTATCATGGTGCCATGTCAAACTTTTAGCATGCTCGGCATTGCGGAATAAACGACGCAAACGTGGTGCCGGTGGAATGTACCATAACACCTTAACCGGCACTCCTTTTCTACCATTCGATGGCATCTTGCCCTTCTTCCATCTTGACTCGTTACAAACCGGACATTCATGTAAAGTTTCATATTCTTTCCGGTAAAGTACGCAATCATTTGGACATGCATGTATTTTCTCATATTCCATTCCCAAAGTGCTCAACGTCTTCTTCGCCTCGTACATACTAGGTGGCAATTTGTTATCCTCCGGTAGAACATCTTTGAGAAATTCTAAAAGAGTCATGAAACTAGAATTCGTCCACCCGCCCGACGCTTTCATATTCCATAATTTAACCAATGCCCCTAATTTAGTATATTTTGTACACCCGGCATACAAGGGCGTTTCGGCATCATTAATCATTGCCTCAAATAACTCCGGACGGTGCACAAAGTTCTCTTCCAAATCATTCACCATATTGAACATATTATCACCAACGTCTTCATCAACAATAGGCTCTTTACCTTTAGTGCTCGTCGATGTAGAGTTAATATTGAAAAAGCTTCGCCATGTAAATACCAAGTTTGGTAAGAATAAATAATCCCGTAAGCGCGCAAATGCCCTCTAACATCATCAATGGAATGAGATCTATGATTACCACAAATTTGACACGGACACGGAATCTTATCATCTTGTATGTGAGCTTTGGCAAATGACAAAAATTCTTCAACACCATCTCCATATGCTTTAGACAATCTATCAAACCACATCCATTTCCTATCCATGATTTGCAAATCCTAAATAAAAAAATTTAAATTAAATAATTTATTACAAGGTCGAGTACTCTATTTAATGTAACATGCATATATATAATTTTCATTACTAATTAACAACGGCCCATTAATCGGTTTTTCAACATTTGAAAATCGAATTAAGAACATAACAAATATAATTAAAATACAAAACCATCTAAATCCATAATATAATTAAGGTATCAAACATTACTTGATCACACAATTAATTTATTTCCACCCATTGCACAATTTAACTCTAAATCGATCCCAAAATATATATATATAAAGCAAAAAACACCTTAATTTATAAAATCATATCCACAAATCATCAATATTACAACAATAACAAGTCAATCACTTACAGATAAATTATAATGATGGATATATATAGATGATGGCGATGGACGTCCACACGTTGTACTGCCTGCCTGTATTCGGAGGGATCTGACTTTATATTCGAATGATTTGTAGCTGTTAAAAAATTTGACGGCATCTATAAGATCTCGGCGTTCATTTTAAATTTTTCGCGACTTTTACACGACGGTTTCTGAAAAACGGTCGTGGAAACTCGGATATCGACGACCGTCTTTAAGTAAAACGGTCGTGGAAGCACAGGGGCTTCCACGACCGTTTATACAAACGGTCGTGGAACTGGGCTTCCACGACCGTTTAGGTAAACAGTCGTGGAAGCACGGGGGCTTCCACGACCGTCATTAACTAAACGGTCGTGGAAGCACGGCCTTCCACGACCGTTTGTACAAACGGTCGTGGAAGCCCGCGATTCCACGAACGTTATGCGTGGAACTCGGCGGCTTCCACGACCGTTTGTATAAACGGTCGTGGAAGATCGGGATTCCACGACCGTTTATACAAACGGTCGTGGAAGCCCCCGAGTTCCACGACCCACGTGCGTGGAAGCCCTCATGCTTCCACGACCGTTTATATAAACGGTCGTGGAAGCTCGGGCTTCCACGACCGTTTAAGTAAACGGTCGTGGAAGTCCTCATGCTTCCACGACCGTTTATACAAACAGTCGTGGAAGCAGACGAGCTTCCATGACCGTTTGTATAAACGGTCGTGGAAGCATGGGGCTTCCACGACGGTTTGTAAAAACGGTCGTGGAAGCTTCCGTTTCCACGACCGTCTTTTAAAACGGTAGTGGTATCCTGTATTTCTACGACGGTTTTCGGAAAATTTTTTCCGCTCCGTGTTTTTTCGAATTTTCCACGACGGTTTTTAAGAAAACGGTCGTAAATGAACCCGTCGTGGAATGCCAAATTTGTAGTAGTGAGAATCAACCACTAGCCCACTCTTTTTCCCTTGAATCACAAAATTTTTCACTCTCTTGCTCTCTCTTTGGTGTCCGGATTTGTTGAGAGGAGAAATGGGCAGAGTTTAGCTACTTTTTCCCAATTGTTTGAGCCAAAAACCGCCCCCCCTTATGCCTATTTATAGGTGAGATTTTGGACCCTTTTGCAAATATTTTGGTTCACCTTTTGCTCATAAATCCTTGGAGCAAAATTTTTGCATCTTAGCCCTCCATGTGGCCGGCCATTAGGGGTGAACTTGGTGGCCAAGTTTTTATTTTTTTAAGCTTATCTTAAGTTAATCATGATGTCATAATTAAGGATAAGGTGATGTCATTCACCTTATGCCTTGTTTGGCTACTTCCTCCAATAAGCAATCCATTTTAAGCCAATACAGATATTTCTAATACTGTGTTTACTCAAACACAGTATTTATTTAACTAAAATTTATTTGTTGAAAAGAAAACGGACAGTACAAAATTTTTCTTATTTTCCTGAGTCCTTTTTCCATAAAAAGCCTGTTATGGAGTCTCATAGTTAATTTACCGAGAATTCAACCTCATACTGATAAAATCATGAATCTTGTATTAATATTCATAATTTTCATAAAATTACACATAATACGAGCTTTAGATTTCTTATATACAAGAAAATCATGAGTTCGTAGAAATTTTGGATATTACACTTTTAACATAAAAAAGTTAGGGATCTGTTGAATCCTTTCACTAATTTGTGGGTTTGGAGGGAGACTTCCGCCTCTCCTCTTCCTCCCCTCTTCCTTTCAACCAAATAAGGGATGATGTCTCTCCCTTCACCACTCTCCCTCCACGGCTCTACCCCTCTCCCTCCAACCAAACATACCTTTAAATAATTTAATTAAAGAGAAGAGACAACTAATATCAGAATAAAATTAAACATCTCATCTAGATTGACACTTAAAACATAAACTCATCCTATGTTAAGTCTTTAACTCAATTTATTAAAATAAAAGAAAAATTTTTAAAGTTCAAAGCAAAGGAATCGAGACACTACAATTGCAAAGAAAAACCTGCCCAAACTAAAATCACACAATTAGCAGAAACTGACGTTAAAACGTAAAGACCAAACTATATTTTTGAAAAACAGTTTTTTTTTTTTTTTTGGCTGAAGAAAAAACAGCTTAAATTAAAATATGTACATGTGGATACACACACACAACTGTGCTTTCACGGGGTATAAAACAGCTTTTATATATATATATATATATATATATATATATATATATATATATATAACTGTACTTTCACGGGGAATATGAGGTGTATTAAGCTACAAATATTGAATATGGTCAATTAATTAGTTGGGTTGAAATTTTTAAAGAAGCCAAATTTAACCATTATAAAAATATTTGAATTACAGAGTCATTAAATTTGAGCTGTAAAATTATCTTTTGAAATTCCTATTTTCTTTAACTGGTAGGAAATTTGATCTTTTAATTATTTTTTTCTTAGTTATCTAGTGATCAGCAAACAAAAAAAAAAAAAAAAAAGGAGATAGAACAACTAGCTAGCATCACATAAAAGTTCCACTTAATGTGTTAAAATGAAAATAGTAAAAAAGAGCATTTCTAGAAAACTAAAAGAAGTAGATAACAATATTTTAAAATAGTTATAGTAAATAAAAAATTTAGTAAGTAACTTATTAACCTAATAAATTTGTTATTATTATAACTAATTATTATAAATATTTTTTAAAGATCTGTTATTTGTTTAAGTTATTTACTGTTAAAACGATATTTATTTCTTTCTCCCAAAAAAAGATGCATGTACTCTTAAAAGCACCTGAACTTGTGGTGATAAATGTCATCATAAATCATAACGAGCACTTAGCTATTTTCGATGCTTCAATCCATTTTCAATTGAAGCACCAACGCGTATAGGCCTTTTGGTTGCTTGGAGTGGGTTTTTGTTAGAGCTTAATTTTAGTTTAGTCACTTAATTGTGTGAAGATCATACTTAGCAAATTAATCAAGAGTTATTAGTTATGGTCTATAAATAGGAAACATACCACAAGTATATACATCCTTTTTACATTACCAAACCACTAACCACCCCTTTTTCCATGAAACTCAGATTTGTTCTTTGGAGTTTTCAGTTTCTTTGATCTTGATTTTTATTTTTTATTAATTTTTTTGTTGATTTAGAAGAATTGTTCGAGTGTTTGAAACTGATTTTTCAGAATTTTTTTTTTTTTTGGGTTGTGATTAAGGTTAAGAGTTTTCTGTTTCTTTGAGTTTTTTTTTTTTTTTTTTAAATTTATATATGTTTCTAATTCCCAATTTTCTATTCGTGTTTTTTTATATGTTTCCTAACATGTTTTTCATGCTTTTCCTAATTGGATCCTGCGTCATTATATATTTCGCCTAATAAGTTCTTCATGCTCAAAGTAAGAAGTTAGGTAATTAAAATCAAATCTTGCGTTATTATATATTTCACCTAACACGTTTTTCAAGCTCAAAGGGGTTATTTGTTGGTTGGTGTGTGCAAAAAGGATTAAAATATCAAAACAATAGCGAGGAGAAAATTATTGAGACAGAAAAACAGGAGAACAGATCCAAACTCCAATTTTTCTACGTTACTAACGCTTCTTCTACTTTTATGTATTTGTTGTTTATTTCTATATATAAAATTCGTGTCAACTTGCTCCAATTTTCCACGTCTCGAAAAAAAAAAAACTGAAAATCATACAGGCCCTTAATTTCTTCTTATGACATTGATTTTAATTTGTTAAAGAGAAGCTATCTTGTTAAGCTAGCCCCTCAGAGGAAATGAAAATAGAAATTGTCATTATTTTAAAATTTAAGTTGGACCCCCTCAAGCATATTATATTATTCCTCTACTATTTTCTTTCCTTGATTTTGTAACTTGTACATGTTGTCAACCAATAAAATCTCCTCCTTATCTTTCTTTTTATTTTGTTTTCTTTTTAACTTAGGAGGTTGAAAATTTATATATTGTTAGGGGAGAAAGAACATAATAACATTTTTGAAAAGAATAATAATAAATTATATTATAAAATTTTAAACATGATAATAATTTATATATTTAAATTTATGATACACATAATACCGTTCCAAAATAGTTTATAAGGAAATAGTTTTTAAGGAGTTCATTTGTGTAAAAGGCTCCAAAATTGGAAATACATTTGCTTTATTATGGCGAGGCGTTCTTGTAGTCATATATATTGAGAGATAGAAATATTTTAGCTCATTTCCTTAACTTAGTTACTTGCTTTGTGTTTTGTTTTTTCTGTGTGAATTTTATTTATATTTTTTTAGTTCTGCAAGTCCTTTCTTTTCTTTTAGAAGTGAAATTTTTGCTTTAAAAAAAAAAAGGAGCTTGGTTCGCATTGGTTGTAGACAAATTTCACTCGTACTGAAATATATATGTGTAAACTGATGGGTTTAAAGCCCATCTCCTAATTCAATTAGCGGACTTTTCCTAAAAATACAAGAAACAGTATTGAAAAAGGTTCTATCGTTAACCATAGTTTATTAAAAGTAACTCTAGTTAAGTTAATGGCTAATCAAATTGTTATATCAGTTACATTGAATGGATAAGATAAGAAGTTGAAATAAGTTTTCAGAAGACGAAGTGGTTGTCATTTCTGTCTAGAAAAATCAGATAAGGAAAGTGTGGGGTTGATTTCTTTCCTTTTTTTTTTTTTTTTTTTTTGCCAAAAGTTATGATAGTTGTAAACGGAATCTCCCATATCCAAAATAAGTAGAATTATGTGTTTTGACGAATGGGTGAACTTTTTTTCAAACTAAAATTGTGAATTCAAACAAGTGTTCGGAAATTTAATTAAAAAAAAAAAAAAAAGTGAATGCAATTCACATTTCAAAAAAAGGTAAATCTATAATGGGGAATCCAATTTAAACTGAACAAGATGGATTCAAACTTAATTACCGTACAATTGCAAAGAAAAAACCTGCCCAAACTAAAAGTCACATAACTAATAGAAATTGACATTAAAAGGTTAAGACCAAATTATATATTGAAAAACAGCTTTTTTTTTTTTTTTTAAAGAAAAAAGAAAAAACAGCTTACATACGTGTGTGTATATATATATAACTGTGGTTTCACGGGGTATAAAACACCATATATTATATATATATATATATGTATGTATAAAGGTATAGTTTGCCATCCACCACCGGATACTGTGCGGTGCAAATGTGGATGCCTAAGTGTGTTAGTTTATCAATTTTTCTAAAAATTTAAATTGTTAAAAGGTGGGCTAACAATAGTTATATATTTCAATATTCTACCTCACGTACAGGCCAGAAAATAGATAAACATGCGAACAAATATTAATTTGAAAATCCAACACAAATAATATTTAAGAAGTCTAAAATATATTAAAAGCCCAACACGCGATCATATTAATAATGAGGTTAAATAGTGCAATTACAGATGTTAGAACTTAGGATTTCCCGCTCTGATTCCATGTTAGTTTATTAATTCCTCAAAAGCTTAAACTACTAGGAGGGTGACTAACAATAGTATTATATTTCAACAACGTGTGTTAGGGGTCAGTGTTGCAAACAACACGTGTTGAAAGTTTAGACAGCAGCAGTGGCTAGTTTACTGTTTAAATTTGTTGAAACAGTGAAAATGTCAGGGTTGAGGTTGTTTATAGACCAGGTAAGGGGCTGAATCGTAAATGCATATAAATGAAAGAAAAAAAGAAGTGACAAATACGACGAGATAAAACACAATGGGGATACAAGTACTGATACGTAACAGTATAGAAGAGCGTAGGTGGTGACACGATTATTACAACTGAAACCCAGTTTGTGCAAGTTAAAAAAAAAAAAAAAAAAAAAAAAAAAAAAAAAACCATTTTGTGCCATGGCATCTGAAGGGACTTTTCTGGGCAAGCTTTCTTGTGGAAGCTAAAACCCATTTGGTAGATTAAATTTTCTTACCCTCTTGCTAATGATCTGGTAAAATAAAAAAAATAAAAAACCCACGATGAGAAAACAAAGTCTCCCACTCAACAATGCTCTTTCGCGTTTTTTAATATAAGTGTTTAAAGTAGATAACAATATTTTAAAGTAAATAAAAAATTTAGTAAGTAACTTATCAACCTAATAAATTTGTTATTATTATTTATTATAAATATTTTTAAGATCTGTTATTTGTTTAACTTTTTTATTGTTAAAAAGATATTTATTTCTTTCTCCCAAAAAGAGATACATATTATACTCTTAAAAGTAACTGAACTTGTGGCGATAAATGCCATAAGGAATCATAACGAGCACTTAGCTATTGTCGCAGCTTCAATCCATTTTCAATTGAAGTACCAAAGAATATAGGTCTTTTGTAATAACTAAATTTTTGATGAAAATTTTTAGTGAATTATTAATTTAATTCACCAAAGTGTAACATTCAATGATGTGAAAATTTAGTTGAAATTCTATAATTTAATAATTTATGCTACAATATTCTAATAAATGTTCTCATGATGTGACAATTTAATTGAAGCTCTATCACAATTTTATTTTATTAAAAATAATGTGACCAACTAATAAAAGATAAGTTATAATGTGCAATTATTATATACAGTTTACAAACAACATAAGTAAATTGAAAAGTAGGATTTTAGCAGTCTAAGTTTATTGCAGACAGAATGATATAACGAAAAATATAGTCTACTAGTGTACAGTATAGAAACTTGATGACCAAGTAGAATAACAGTTAGGAAAAATTCTGTTATTTTTTAGTAGCATATAAACTTGGTGACTAAGTAGAATGACAGATAGAAAAAATACTGTCAGCAATATGGAAACTTGGTGACCAAATAGGAAACATAATTACCGCAAGTATTCATCCTTTTTACATTACCAAACCTCTAACCACCCTTTTCAGATTTGTTGTTTGGAGTTTTACGTTTTTTTGAATTTTTTTTTTGGTTGATTTAGAAGTATTGTTTGAGTGCTTGAAACTGTTTGTTCAGATTATTTTTTATTTTTATTTATTTACTTTTTTTTGCTTTGTGATTAAGGTTAAGAGTTAATTTTTTTTTAATTTACGTTTCTAATTCCCAGTTTTCTATTCGTGTTTTTATATATTTTTCCTAACATGCTTTTCATTCTCAAAGTAAGTATTAAGTTAGCTAAATAAAACTTAATTGAATCCTGCGTTATTATATATTTTGCCTAACACGCTTTTCTACTCAAAGTAAGAAGTTAGGTATATAAAACTAAATTGGATTCTGCGTTATTATATATTTCGCCTAACACATTCTTCATGCTCAAAGTAAGAAGTTACGTAAATGAAACTAAATTGGATCCTGCATTTTTTCTCCGTTTTTTCCGCTATATATATTTTTTTAATAGAGGGTTTTAATGAAGCATCTCTTACTTTCTTTCTTTTTTTCAATTAAAAGAATGCGCAGACCCTTTTACATTCTTGATATCTTTGTTAGATTTTTGGGTGTTGGCATTTTATGGCAATTTGTATAGAAAAACCAAAAAAGGCATGTTTAGTTCTAGTCAATTCAGTTTTTGTCAACAGTTTATGTTTATGTTCCAGTTCATGTTGCAACTTCAGTTACAACATCAGCTTGCCAAACTTGTAAAGATGTGGATTGGAATAAATATTGAAGATTTGCTAAGCTAGAATTCTGTTTTGGTTACAGCAATATTTTGGGAATAATTGCTGAGAAGATTTTCTATGGTCTTCAAGATTATGTGACCCGTTTCTAATTTGGGATTGGATTTTAAAAGGGAAAATTCTAATTTAGGCAGGATTCTCCAATTCTATTAAAATTAGAATTTCAAACTTATTCCAAAGATTATCTTGCTAGATTTTCTGAGGATCATGTTTCTTATCAAGGAAATACTCATTGAAGATATAATTTTCAAATGTATAGTTTCAACTTAAATATTTAGGGTTAGTTTCTGCTAGTAATGATGTTTTTGGTTCGGTGGGTTTTCAAATTGTAAGTGTATTATTTTGGCTCTCTTTTCTTTAGACATGTCATGTAAATTTTCTTTTATTTTAGTAAATTGAGTTAAGGGCTTCGTGTGAAGTAGGTTAAGATTCAAGGCCCCAATCTAACTGGGATGCTTAATTTTGTCTGAGTATCAGTTGTTTCTTCTCTTTATTAAATTATAAATTCTCCTTAATAATTGATTCGATTAAGATCCGCTAATTAAGATCATATCTTTTAAAAAGTCATTCATAGATAAAATTTTGAACTCCGCCAATAATTATGCATCTTTAAGTCTCATTTCACCCATTTCAAATTTCCCTGAAAATAATATTTTAGGCAATAACCACTACTTGGGAAAGACCTTAAGGTCACGACTGCTTGGTTGTCTCTCAAAATGATTTTTAGATTTGACCCCCTAAATAATAGAAACAATGGTCAACAGCTGGGGAAAAACTAGCCCTAACCGGTTGTGTAAAATTGAATGTTTGGGGAAAAGAAGCATATCGGGATACAAGTTTCACTCTGTTTGATGTAACAAAAAGATAGTGGGGAAAAAACAAACAAAAAAAAAAAAAACAAACAAACAAACAAACAGAGAGAAACTGAACATGAGATAGAAAATACAAATGATTGAAATGATTTCGCATTTTCCATATATAGGTTGGTTAGGTTACTTCTAAAGAATGATATATAAAGATATATAAATACATAACATTTTATACTTAATCAATGAAAAAAAAAAAAAAAAAAGAGAAACAAGCATATATCAGACATACACAGTGCATCTTAATTAAATTGAAACTCAATTAAGTAACCTATTTCTATTCAAATATATTCAAATAAAATAAAAAAATTACAAAAGTTCTTTAAAAAAAAGTACATGTATCACGATCATGTTGGCTAATATCACCACACAGTCATTCATTAAAAAAAAAAAAAAAGGAAAATAAATAACTTCTCAAATGATTTTTGTATGTGACAATGCTAAATTGTAATGTTACACCCGAATTTCTTCGGTTTATATTTTATAGACATGTCGTGTAAATATTTACCGTAATCGGTATTTCATGAGGAAGTTCGTTTTAGAACTTAATTTTGTTAAACGAGTTCTTAAGATTTATTAAGACTCTAAAACAGATTGCATGAACTCGCAAAAGACCTTTATGAGTGAAAGGAGGTCGTATTTGCACATTTCAAGACAAGTTGACGTTGACCAATAAGTCAGTTATACTAAAACGGTCGAAAACGTCAAACAAGAATTTTAAGATATCAGTACAAGTGAAATTACTGCTAAAAACTCATTTCTTGATCAAGATGAGTTTAAATAGAATTAAAATCACCTTAGAAAAATCAAGCATACTAAGTTAGAGTTCAGGGCGAAAGGATTTGGAAAAATAAGAGAAAAATTTCTCCGATCGAGTTTTTCACAGATCGAAATTTTTAAATGCAATGTAATTTTCGATACTGGGTATTTGAGCAACTCAGTATTAAAATTTATTGCAATGTGTTGAAATTACACAATTTTTCAAAAAGATTGAACCAAACAAGCCTTTAAGCTTAATTACATCACAATTAAGCTAATTTAGGACATAACCCTCCACACACATGGACCAATGAGCTTGTGACACCTCATCTATGAGTTGTCAACCACTCACCACTCCTCTCCCCATATCAGCCGGCCACATCAAGCCCCCTTTGGGCAATGGCTTGCAAAAATTGGAGGACCCAATAGCAAAAGTTGAACCAAATTGTCTTGGAAAAGAGAGCCTAGGATTTCCCCTAGCTAGGAACACTATTCCTAGGGATTTCAAGCCCCAATGTCAGCTGCCATTAACCCATTCCCAGCCATGCTATTCGGATCCCATTCAAAAAAAATTCGAAGAAGAGAGAGAGAGAAGAGAGAGAGAGAGAGAGAGAGAGAGAAGAACAAGAGAATTCAAGCCAAGAAATTGTGAGAAAATCCCCACCTAAATATTCGGTTTTCTTGAGAGTTCCAAAGGAGAGATTGTTCAAAAAATTTTCCCCCTCTCTTTCCCATCTTGCCGAGTGTTTGGGAGCTGAGAAAAATCAAAAAAATTTTCGGGTTTTGGCTAGAAGCAAGGGTTGGAAGAAGGTGTGATCTAGAGCCAAGAAAAAACCAACTTTTTGTGAGTTGGTGCTCAAGGATCCACAAATTTTTTGAGGTAAGATTTTTGGGCATTTTCTTCTCTTTTGCCGAGATTGGTTGGGGGAGGAAGTTAACAAATTGTGTGACCATTTTTGAGGTCCAAACCGTGCACCTTGGAGGCTTAATCTCAACTAGGAGCTAGCTAGTGCCACCCTCGGAATTTTGAGGTAAAAATCCGAACTTTACCCTAGCTTATGGGTTCAAATTTTTGGTTCATTTTTCTCAAGGGTTTTACCGTGTATTTCAAGCACAAAATTTGTAAGAGCTTAAGCTCATAATTTTCGGTTTTTGCCCTAAATAGCTTAGGTTATGTTTTTATGCTTGATTTAGGTTTTTGAGGTGATTATTTTGCATGTTTGGTTGGATATATGCTCTATGATTTTTGTGTGTTAGAGATGCATGCTAGGGTTTCTATTTAAGGGTTTTATGTCCCTAATATGTTTATCAAATTTTTAGATGCATGTTTTAGGGTTTGTATGGTGATTTGGTTGAGTTTTGTTGTATGTATGTTTCTCTCTCAAAACCGTGGACCGAGGGGTCTCGGCTTTGAATCGCATCCGAAACACGGGATTTAAAATTTTATGTGTATGAGGGACGTTAGAAGACGTGCATGTGTTAGTAGGTCCCGCATTGGGCGGTCGAGCTAGAGCGACGCATAGGGACGTAAAATTTGGACTAACACCAAAACTGCTCTCGGGTCCAACACCCGGCAGCTCGGAAAAGTGGGATTTACAGGTCCTTAGAGGCCGAATGGGTAAAAACTTAAAACACGAAAGTTGTTTTTTAGGGTGTTTCCTAAGAGGCCACGCGAACAGATTTTAAAATAAAGACTTCAATGGCCTTTGTTTTTAAGAAAAACCGAGAACTGGTCAGGGTGACAAGTTTCAACGATTCGCATGTGTTCAAACAAAAACTGGTATCAAATGAGTCAGAATCAGAAAATGTTCAAAACATGAAAGTTTTAGATCTTTTTGTTAGCTACGACTTTCGTGAAGAAAGTGTTTCGAAATTCGTTTTAGATTTTAAGTTATGAATTTTCAAACAAAAGCCGTGCAGTGAACAAAATTTCATGCACAGGATTTTCTAGACCAATGACTAGGAAAAACGTTTTTCTAACTTTCAAACATCATTTTCAAACCCGAAAACCGTTCCAAAGGCGGTTTTCGATCCCCAAATGTTTTATAGAAATATTTCAAGTGTTTTGTAATTTTCAAGACAAGTTTGGGAACTATTCACCAAACTTACTTAAATAAACAAGAAAATGATATTTTAAGCAAGTTCAAGGTTTTCAAGATTAAAATGAATAAGATACTGCGTTAGTAGCCGGAAAATTATTCCGAGTTACTAGGGCCTTGCCAAAGCCCAGAGTTAACCTTGCGGATTGAGGTTTAAGTTAAGATTATGATTTTCTACATGAACCCTTAATTAATAATTCCGTTGTGGGTTACTCCGTGTGACCCCTTCACATGTGTTATTAGAGGGACGTATAACCGAAAAATGTATATGTTGGTTTAATCCTACATTAAACGATCTTAGAATAGAGACCTCACGTGTAAACGTCCATGGGCAGGAAGGTGACCTGCGAGCGTGCTCGGGATAGGAAATTCGATCGCGCAAACAACGAAGACAAGGTAAGTACAACGCCGCCTACAGCATAGGCTAGAGTTGTATGTTTACCTAACATGTTTGCTTTACACTGTTTAAGTGTTATTTGATGAATTGCTCGATGGTTGCAATATGCTTACTGTATGATGAATGTTTCAAATGCTAATGCTATGCTTTAAAAGTATGTTTCAAGTATTGTTATTATGCTTACATGAAAAAGTACGCATGTCCATGCATTGATAGAACATGAGATTAGGAGACATCATATAAGTATGCTCACTAATCTATCAAGTGGAAAAAAAAATGTCAAGAAAGACATATAAACAGAACGTTTGAGAAAAGGCCACAAGAGCCAATGTCGTGCCCCCTGATGACGATCGGGTCGAAAGCTTGGGTAATCTCGTCAAGCTGCGCGCCGGGTACGTGCACATCAAGTTAACGGGCCCACAAGTAAAATCAACAAGATAAAGTATGATACAAGAAAGCAAGCATAACTGGACATAAACGGTTCATGCATTTCACGATAGAATGTCATGTTTAAGATGAAGAAATCGATGATATGATGCCATGATTATGCTTTCATGTTTAAGATGTTATGTAATTGGTTCGCGGTATAGGAGTTGTACTTGCTGAGCTTTCGCTCATTGTTTGACGTTTATGCTGTAGGTAAACAGCCTGTTATGAATTAACTGCATGGTAAAGGGTGAAGCCGGTGGCTGTGAAATGATGAACGGGTTGGGGTTCGCAACTCAGAATGAATTAATTAATATATCTATTTTGAGAAAACAGACAGTTATTTTATTTATGTATTAGTGTATGTAAATATTTTCTAAGTATAACGCTTCCGCTAAATATATATAAAAAAAAAAAAAAAATCCCCACTATTTTCATGATAAGGAAAAATGGGATAAAACAAGTTTAAGTTCAAGTAAGTTAAGTCGAGTGACGGCCTGTGCAAGGCGGGTCGTCACATGTATGGTAGTGAAAATTTACATCACTAACCATGTTGTTAATCCAGAACATGACCAACTTAATGCTTTGCTTCCTATATTACCAAAATTTCCACCTCTCAAAAAATTTGAAAATCATAGGACAACCATTCAAAGTTTTTTGTTTTTTTAAAAAATAATTTTTTATGATTATGACATAAGTTTATGACTTTTTCCACCTCTCCAAAAATTCGAAAATGGTAGAACCAATCAAAATTATTTTTCTACTTAATGATTGGAAGTTGAAAATTTAAACTCTAGTCTTGTGATGAGGTTTTAGTGAAATTTCCATTAAGTTATACCTTTAATGAAAAACTTAAAAATATATGTGTATCATGCTTGTCATGTCTTGTGAAATTACCATGTTGATCAGCTCGTTCATTATGTATGCTTATCATGTGTTGTGAATCTTTCATATCTCTCCTTAATTAAACTTTCTTCTCCTTCTCCTCCTCCTCCTCCTCCTCCTCCTCCTTTCGCTGCAGTGAGCATTAGCTGAATATCCTATTGATTTATCTTGTTTCTTTTTTCTATTTGAATTATAATCTTTTTAACAACTAAATATTATCATGGCTATTTCTCAACTTCGGAAAAAATATTTGTGGGAAGACCTAGACTTTACCACACTATTCTTCCATGAGTATCCCTTCTTTCTCTCTGTTCTCCTTTTCTTCTATTCTTCCATTGCATCGAAAACTTAAGTTACCACCATCACCACCAGGTTACCGATCATCGGAAACCTCCACCAGCTGGGCAAATTCCCACACCGTTCTTTCTGAGCAATCTCTGAAAAGTATGGCCCTCTCATGCTTTTAAACCAAGGCCAAGTTCCAACTCTTGTCGTTTCGTCTCCAGATCTGGTGGCAGAAATCGTTTACACCCAAGACGTCATTTTCTCAAGCAGACCTAAAACTACGGCCAGTGAGATCTTACTTTATGGAAACAACAGCATCGCTTTTGCACCTTACAGCGGGTATTGGAGACAAGTGTGAAGAATCTGCATGGCTGAGCTTTTGAGCCTCAAAAAAGTGCAATCTTTTCAGTTTGTTAGGGAGGAAGAAGTTGAAGCGTTGGTCCATAGGGTACGTAAGCTTTCCTTAGTGATGAAACGACGATCAATCTAAGCCAGATGATGACTGAAGCGTCGAACAACATCGCGTCGAGGTGTATTCTAGGGCAAAGTTACAAAGTGGAGGATGGTTTAATAAGCAGGATGGGAGAGATATCAACCAGCTTTGCAATGGATGTTATGGCCTTCTGTGTGGGAGATTTCTTTCCTTCTTTGAAGTGGGTCGACGTTGTGAAAGGATTTATGGCAAGATTGAGATCAACTTTTAGAGAACTTGATGCTTTCAATAATCGTTTGGTTCAAGAACATAAGACAATGAAGATTGCTCCTAATTATGATGGATCTGATAAGAACGACTTCGTCGATGTTCTCCTCAGGTTTCAAGAGGATGGAAAGCTTGATTTTGAGCTCACTCAATATCAGCTCAAAGCTATCATTCAGGCATGCCTTTCTCTTCTCAAACATTATTAGTATGTTTGTCACACACACGACACTTGCGCATAAAATTAATGGGTACACACACACACGCACACACACACACATATAGAAGTAGTTGTGGACGTTCTTTTGGATGTTAGGTGACAAACAGAAGTTTTTTTATTTTTTATTTTTCTTCTAAACTGCCAAATAGAAGCTTGTTGTCTTAACAATTAATTCATACTTGACTCCATGACAATGTATGAATAACACTTTAAAATAAAAAATAACCCATCTTATTTTTTAAGTCCCTACAACATCCTTTCCCTGTGCTAGACCATCTTACCATTGCGATGAACCCACCCCAAACCCCCAACCCAGCTGCCCCGCGCTAGTTTTCGATTGAAAGAACTCATATTTTAAACCAAAGTTTTGTAACGAAGTGGATGTCAAATTTTTTATTTTTTTCCCCCCTAGAAAATCCAGATAAGGACAGCGGGGCTGCTTTATTTTTTCCTATGTTTTTTCAAAAGTTATTATCAGTACCATATTTTGTCGCCTTACTGAAAAAAAGGTCAACAAGTGATCTTATAGTCCTTTCTTGGTTTATTTTATATTTGTCCTTGTCTCTTTTTTTGGTTGATTTTTACGTCTAAAGTTTCTGAATAGTTGGGATGTATTTGGTTTCTTGAAGCTATTTGTGCTTTCCGTTTTTGAATAAAATTATTTGTTGAGCAACGAAAGATTAACTAATCATGAATGTTCATGCTGTAGTTATCTAGTGAATTATGATCCACTAAGCTCCTTTGTAAAACTAATTAAGTCTCACATGTTCAAAGTAAGACTTATGCATGTGTTGTTTGATATATGGTTTAGGATTGAATATTTTTGAACTTTGTTTTTCAAAATGGAATTGTGAATTCAAATAATTGTTTGGAAAAGAAAAGAAAAGATTAAAATTCTTATTTCAAAATATGGTGATCTAGATTGGTAATCCAATTTGAACTGGACAACATGGAGTGAGAGGGGAGAGAGTATTCTTTTTTCTTTTTTCTTTTTTTCTTAATAAAGGTGGAGGTGGTTAATTACCGGTTGGTTGTAAAATTCAAACACTATTTGCTAGTAGATTTTAAAATACAAACACTATTTAAATTATTACTAGCGTTGTTTTGTAGTTTAAATAATAAACAAAATTATAACTATATATTTCTTGAACTTTTAGGCAATTAGTTGAAAAAATGAACAAGAACAATTTGTTCGTGAGCGGCTGCTTTTTCTATAGTCATCAATTGAAAGCTCTAAAATCCAAATAACTTTATTAGTTAAGACAGATATAGGATAGATATCAAATTAAAATTGTCTTCATGCGCAACATATCCTATAAAATCAACTCAAACGTGATTGGTTTTGATGAGACATAAGAGTTGAAAAAAGAATAAGTGATTGTGCAATAATCATGAAGAGAGAGGTAATTATTGTGCAACTTGCCAAACAGTTGAACATAAGAATCACATGTTGAGTCAAATACCATTTATTAAATTGGAATACTGCACCCAAGAAAAAAGAAAAAGAAAAAGAAAATAAAGAGATTGGAAACTTTGAAGTAATTAGAAGTCCTTGGGAAAGTCGACAAGCTGGGGGAAATGTGGATCAATAATTAGTTTTAAAAAAAAAACTATTTATCATACTTGAAAAATAAATATCTTGTGTGTCGGCATTGGTACATTGTAGTTAATTTTCTCTCTCTCTGTAAACTTTTCTCTTTCCCCAATGCAGTCTTCCCTCTCCTTTTTTAGGGCCGAAGTTCGGCGGCGCCTTTAGGTTAGCCTCTGAATTTTCGGTCCGCGTGGAAGAGATCTCATCACTATAAGAAAAATCTGGGTTACAACGTAATTAATCAAAGTCGTTTTGGGACGGATATGACATATAGAAGACGAGGGTTTATTGAGTGCTTGGTCTTTCAGCCGCAAGTTTCTTCTCAATGGCTTTATTTGACTTGGTCTTGGTGAGTGCAATGGCCTAGTTGTTGCCAATGATTGTATCTGTGGTGGTGAGATTTTAATATTTTTTTTGTATGATTTTAATTTTAAAAATGGCGTTTTTGTCTTCACCTTTTAGGTTTAGTGCTTTGGCGTTTTCTTTTATGTTATGGTTTGTAATAAAGGTGGTGGTTTCCCCACCTTCCGAATTGGTTTGTTACACGTAAAATCTGAGTTTGTTCAGTGTTTTAGTTCTGTTAGATATTAATCTAGACGGATTTTGTGGTGGCCTCTATGCTACAATTAGTAGCCTCTCAATCGATCCGGAGTTTCCATCGATTGTAGAGGAATTGGTAAAAAGAGTCTTATGCATGTTCGATGGTGGTATGTCGAGGTATTATCCCGTTTTCGGGCCTCAGACATCCGTTTTTCCCTTGGTACCTTATCAGAATGTTGGTATCAGTTTTCATTGAGAGTTTTATCTTTGTAATCTGAGGTCAATTGCATATGTTTGTAATTTTTATTCTGAATTGAATGAAATTTCCCCTTTCTAAAAAAAATAATAAATAAAAATCTTAGAAGATTGTGTTGAAAAAAAAAAAAAAAAACCATAGAAGGGATAACTTGCATCAAGCTGAAATAGAGCATCTCAATTGGATTAACACTCATTACCCTATAATTTATTAATATATTATCTTCATTTACAAATGAAATTTTTATAAAATTAATTGAAGTAAATTTAAAGGTTTTAAATTATTTTAAAATAAATAAAAATTTTCTACATAAATATAAATTTTATTAGGTAAACATCTAATTGATAGTTGAAATATAAATCACTTACTTGTTTTCTTACATTTGTTATTACTCTAAATAATTTTAAAATCGACTATTTAGTTCTATTGTTTACGTAATAAAACTATTTACTTCTTTCTCTCAGTTAATAATAATATCAACAAACAGATATTTTAAAATCATATTTTTAAATCACATCTAATTATTGGTCTCTCGTTTAATCATCCGTACGTACTGTAGTAATTGAACCATTCTTGGTATGGCCATTTTTGGCAAATAGCTGGATGAATCTCTTAAAGTGCATAAACAAGATTGGACAAATGCTTGAAGCGCATACCAAATGATATATTACAATACTTAAATATGTAACACTATTATCTTCATCATTTTAGTGAGTCTGAAAGAGCATTTGAAGGTAAGAATGGGAATTTCCCTTCCACATCTTTTTGTAATTAAGTTCACCTTATCTTTAGCTGTATTGTTTGATTTACCATTTTCCGAACATGCAATAAGACAGGCTAAATTAGTTGTGTTATATCATTATCCAGTTTAATGTATATTCACTAAACACAAAAAGCTAAGCAGATATATATATATATATATATATATATGTGTGTGTGTGTGTGTGTACATATATCAAGTTGTCTATACTAATGGAGGCTAATTTAGTTAGGGTCTTTTAAGTGTATATAGATCACGACACTAGTAATTTTCGATTGAAAGAAGTTTTCTTTTTAACCAAAGTTTTGTATAAGTAACTCATGTTAAGTTAATGGCTAAAAGTCGTAGATGCTATCAATGACACTGACACGGCTAAGAACTCTAGAGAAGTGTCTTACATGACGAAGTGGATGTCGATTTTTTTTTTCCCCTAAAAAATCCAGTTGCTTTATTTTTTCCTATGTTTTTTCATAAGTTATTATCAGTACCATATTTTGTTGCCTTACTGAAAAAAAGGTCAACAAGTGATCTTACAGTCCTTTCTTGGTTTATTTTATATTTGTCGTTATCTGTTTTTTTGGTTGATTTTTACGTCTAAAGTTTCTGAATAGTTGGGATGTATTTGATTTCTTGAAGCTATTTGTGCTATCCGTGTTCAAATAAAATTATTTGTTGAGCAATGAAAGATTAACTAACCATGAATGTTCATGCTGTAGTTGTCTAGTGAATTTTGATCCACTAAGCTCCTTTGTAAAACTAATTAAGTCTCACTTGTCAAAAGTAAGACTTATGTGTTGTTTGATATATGGTTTAGGATTGAAAATTTTTGAACTTTGTTTTCCAAAATGGAATTGTGAATTCAAATAATTGTTTGGAAAAGAAAAGAAAATATTACAATTCATATTTCCAAATATGGTGATCTAGATTGGTAATCCAATTTGAACTGGACAACATGGAGAGAGAGGGGAGAGAGTAATTTTTTCCATTTATTTTTATTTTTATTTTTTTGGTATCTTCAATTAAAAAGCAAATTAGTTGGAAAAAGGAAAATTAATAATTTCTTCATGAGCACAGTTTCTTCTTAGCCATCAACTAAAAGCTCTAAAGTCCAAAACAACTTTATCTGTCAAGACCAATCCAGATTAAATATCAAATTAAAGTTGTCATCTTGCACAATATATCGTATAAAATCTATTCAAACGTTGAATGGAATTGATTTTGATGAGACATGAAGAGTTGAAAAAAGAATGAGTGATTCTTGTGCAACTTGCCATAGAGTTGATCATAAGAATCACATGTTGGTTTAAATACGATTTATCAAATTGGAGCACCACACACAAAAGATTGACGACTTCGACATAATTACAACCAAGTCCTTGAGAAAGTCGATAAGCTAAGTGGAGAAATTAGGCACATTTAACAAAATTATCAATAATTAGTTTTTGAAAACTACTTAATCGGATTACATTTGAAAAATCATTTTATAGGGTTGTGAGAAAAAAAAAAAAATTTTAACTAGAAGGAATAATTAGCAACTGGCTTTTAACTGACTTGCCACTCTCAACTCACTACAAGAATTTTCACCTTCGGAGACCAAAAAATTGGTCCCAGAAGGTTGATTTTTTAGTCGCCGTTGCCTTCCGCGACCAAAAATTTTTGTCGCCGTTTGGTCCCCAAAAGTTGGTCGCACTAAGTATCGGAGACCAAAAAAATTTGGTCTCCGTAGGTATCGGCATCTACTGAGACCAAAAAAATTTGGTCTCCGAAGGTACCAGCGACCAAAAAAAATTTGGTCTCCGTAGGTATCGGCATCTACGAAGACTAAAAAAATTTGGTCTCCATAGATATCGGCACCTACGGAGACCAAAAAATTTTGGTCTCCGAAGGTATCAGCGACCTAAAAAAATTTGGTCTCCATAGATATCGACACCTACGGAGACCAAAAAATTTGGTCTTCGAATGTATCCGCGACCAAAAAAATTTGGTCTCCGTAGTTATCTTCGAATTTTGCAAATTTCAAAATCGACGAATTTTGTAAAATTTTTTGGAGACCCAAAAACGTATTTTGCAAAGCTTTTTAACTAGCAAATATTTTGGTTACCAAAAGTTTGAGCGACCAAAATTTTTTGGTAGTAGTAATATTTATAGCCTGTTGAGAATGGTTACATATTTTTCAATCTATAAATATACAATTATAAAAAATGCTAATGCAAGAAAAATATGTTATATTAGCTAAAGAGACTCCAAATTTCTAAACACCTTAAACAATTAATAGTAAATGTTTAATTATGGTATCAAACGAAGGTAAACAATAATTAAAACAAAAGGTAACTTAGGATATAGTGGCTGATGGTGGCGGTGGCGGTGGCGGTTCATTTTGCCTCTGTTGTGTGGAAATGCATCATTTAGCGCATCCATCATCTCGTCTTCATCGTCAAGATCATCAGTCTCTTCTTCATCTACACATTCTCCATCTCGTACATTGTGACTAGCACTATCGCCCCGTGCATTATGACTAGTACTTTCTTGATCTTCACCATGCTGTGCCCATTTCACGTAACTCGTGCGAAAACCGTAGATATGTAAATGACGCTCCACCAATTCTATGTGGTGGAAATTAAAATTCATGCATTTCTTACAAGGACATCGACACTTCCCATCCTTATCTAGGTGATTACGTGCTAGTTCAATAAACATTTTCACTCCATCCTTATACTCCTTCGAGAGACAATTCTTAATGTAAATCCAACTCTTGTCCATCTTTACCCCCTATTATGTGAAAAAAAATTTATAACTTTAAAATGTTTTTAAAGTATAAATTGGATCTAGTAATACAATGGCAAGATCAGAAAATTAAGGAAAAAAAAAAAAAAAAAACACAATTGATCTTTAATGAGAGAATTACCAAGCTGGCTATCTGCTTCTCCTCCTACTCCTATGACAATCAGGGTCACACTTTTCAAATAGAAAACCTCCCAAAGCGTAGTTTAGTTATCCTCCCTACAATAAACAATTGCAAAAAAGGACATAAAAAAAAGTGTTAAAATCATTGATAAATTCCTTCAATATAGTTATGTGTTGCACCAAATATCTAACGAAATCAAGGAGCAAACGGATAACATTCCAGAATTTTCAATTTCCTCCAAGAATTCATAACGAAACCCGACGTCCTCGAACCTTATAACTTTTTGATATTCAATAAAGTTTCTGTTTCTACTCAAAACATAAGGGCCCGTGTGTTTATTATCAATTTCTTATCATTTACTAAAGTAAGCAAAGAAGAATAGGATCCTTCATTACTGTAGTTTGGCTGGTTTAATACCTCCAGCCTTAATAAGCATGTTAGACTGCCTGGAATACACATCATGAAGAAAATAAATTATACACAGTTAAAATGTGTTGACTTTCAAGGTACATCACAGGTAATTCATTCATGACAACAATAAGTAATGTTAGTGATAATAATCTATTATCACTAACATTACTTCAAAGAAAAAGAAATCACTAACAGTTTTGCAAAGAAGATCTTTTTAGTTAACAAAAGTAACAAAATCTATAAGCAGAGACCAAAGAGAGAGAAAGAGAGAGGGAGGCAAAAGAAATCCTTGGCTTACTTTTCCTTTCTCCGCTCTCTCACTCGGACGGTATCCTCCTCTCTTGACGACCCTCACTCCACTCGCTTCCCTCCAGCAGCCGAGAAACATGGAGCTTTTTGAATGCTCTGTTCTTGAAAACAAAACAAAAGAATCAACTTTCAAAACTAAAAAAATAGAAAAAAAGTTAAAACATATGGAAATTCCTGCATCATTAAAAGTTAAAACATAACATGCTTCAGAAAATTGCCACTTGATCATCAATCAGAATCTGTTGTAAACCACTATTTTATGTAACCTCAAAGAAGCAAAAACTGTAGCAATGCGAGTAGCCATCACATTCAGACAGGCAACACCTTTGCGTGTATCCTCCACATCCTTAAACAGTTCCTCTAAGGCCCTCTCATTGTTGGTAATAAAACCCTGCACAAGAAAGAGAAAGTTAAGGAACAAAGATTAAAAAAACGAGAACACATCAGCATCAATAGGGAAAAGAAACAGTCCAGTGAATGCAATCAGCAATATGTATAAGAACTTGACATTCCAAATCCAACCCCTATCCTCCTTTAAAATTTCTCCACCCTACAATATAGATTGCAAAAAAAGACACCAACAAAAGTGTTAAAATCATTCATAAATTCCTTCAATAACTCCGCTAAAGAAGCAATATTCGACCAGATTCAACATGAATCTCTGCTGAACATACCGAATCTCAGATCCACTCTGACCTCAACCATTGAGCACAAAAAGGTTTAAACAATCAACAAATCGGATTCTCTCTCTTATCAACGAAAAATCCTGACAAAATCTTCAACAATTATCAGAATTCCGTAACAAAATAAAATATTTTCAAGAAAATCAAACGAAATTCAATACAACTTAAAGCAAAAATTACACACCAAAAAGATTAAAAAAAACAACCCATAAAGCAAATTCTAGAGAGAACCCATAAAATAAAATAAAAATTAAAAAAAAAAAACTTCACCAGACTAGAACACAAACAGAGCTCAAATAAATGCAAAAAGTAAATGCTAAAACCTATTCTAGCGGACCCGAAACCCACGCAAATCAAACGATCCAAGCCTAAAAAAGTTACCCAAAAATAAAAGGAAGACCCAAAAGAGGAAAAGATAAAAAAAAAAAAAAAAGACTAAGCGAGGACTCACCAGAGAGTAGAAGAAAAAACTTCATTACTATCTAAGAAAACCAAGGAGATTTTTTCTCTCAATCCAAACTGATCAGAATACAAAACAAAACAAAACCAACTCTTTCTCCGTCAGTTTCAGTTTTTCTTTTATCGAATCTCTTACAACAAATACCAAAGTTGAGCTCCTTTGTTGTTGGTTTTTTTTTTGATCTAGTGTTTCTGAGATGTATTTTCTCTGTGAGTACACGGCTGTAACCTCGCTGTATCAAAGAGACAAGAGAGAGAAAGAGAAGAAACGTTTAAGAGAGAAGAGAGATAAAGAGAGAGACAGAGAGAGAGAGAGACTGAGTGTGGGTGTCCTTGCGGACTTCAAAATTGTATTCGATCGGATTGAATTTGCTTCATTCCTCCTTATTTTTGGAGGGACACTCCCAAAATAAAATTTGGAGGGAAAATAAAACTCTTCAATATTTTGGCTCACTTTTTCTATGCTTTCTTCATACATTTTTAAAATTTATAATCCGAAAATAATTTCTAAGAAACTACAGTAGGTTTTTTTTTTTCTTGACGAAACTACAAAATAATTTTTAAATTTGTTCGAAATGTTATCATGCTATATTGGTTTCCTAAATAAGCTTTTTTAGAAAATTAATTACACATTTTAGAAAAATAAACTAATCATTTGTTATCTACTGAATCTTCGTTTTTTTCTTGCCTAACAAAATTTTACTTTTTTTATGGATTTTTTTAAAGTTTAAACTCCTTTTTCTAATCTATATATATTTTTAATTACTCATTTTAGAAAAAGAAATCAATTATTTGTTATCTACTGAATCTTCTTTTCTTTTTTTTTTCCTTCCTAACAGAATCTTTCTTGTAATGGCGGAAGCATATAAAAACACACAAATTCGTTGATTCCTAGGGAGTGTTTGGTATGGAGTAATCTTTTATAAAGGAATAGAAATATTAAAATTACCATGTTTGTTATGAGGTTATCTTATTTTAAGATACCTGGGAATCTGAAACCCACCTCCCCCTTAGATTTCAGATACAGTAATCTTAAAATTTACATAATTTAGACACAACTATCCTTTTAAATTTCATATTTAAACTTTAAAAACCTATCCTTTCGAATTTAAATATATATATATATATATATATATATATCAAAACCTAACATTTTTCTCTCCCAACCTCAAACGTGAGCATCTTTTTCCACCACCATCAATTGGCCTCCATCAATTATTTTTCTTCTGTTTTGTCGTAACTTTGCTCTTTTTTTTCTGGGTTTCTTCTTTTTCTTTGTCGATTGTAACTTTGCATTTTTTTTTTAAAACTCTGCAATTCTTCTTCTTCCATTGTATTTGCATTATAATTAACCAAACTGGGTAATTTATTTACAAAGCTTAATAGATTACTAATTTTCTTAGATTCTTAGATTAATGTATTTACTTGTGTTGTGTTATTGTTGGGTAATCATCGAATTTTTTTAATTATTTTGTTATGTTATTGTATTTATATATATAATTAAATCATATTAAAGTATGTATTAATTTAGTTAACGATGATTTTGTCTTTTTATTAAAAATAAAAAAAATTCCTATGCACAATCAAAAACAATAATATAACATTTCCCGGAATCTTATTAAAATATTTATATAAAACCAAACACAATAATTCAACATTTCTATATATCTGATAACTTTAAACAGATTCCCAAGTATCAGATTGCATTTGATTACCTCTAACCAAACACCCCCTTAAAGAATACCTGAAAATATGCAAGATAAGTTGTATTAGATTGATTGATTCTCACTAGAATACCAAAAATCATGCAACTTTATTGAGAAAACTCTCAAATGGATTTTATTAATAATCACCAAAAAAACTCCTCTACAAAAACAACAAAGAAGCATTTAAATTGTAATTCTAATCTTAATCTTATTCAAATTTGAAATAATAAAAGATAACTCCTAGAATTTTGACAATATTGGGGAAAGTGAGAGAGTAAGAGACTGAGAATGAACACTTTATCTTTCGTGGAGCTGTGTTGTTAGAGACTGAGAATTGATCATATCTTTTACCTCCAAAATTTGATAGCAAATGAACTTATTGAAATATTTATTTATAAAAATCAAAATAATAATTTTTTGATTATTAATTAGGAGAGATGATATTATTTTGCTATTAATATTATAATTTATGATATTATAAATTTGAAAGGAGACTTACGGGGACCAAAAAATTTGGTCTCCGTAGGTCTTCTTCCGCCACCAAATGAAATTTGGTGGCAGTTTGGTATGTTCGGAAGCACTTATTAGGGACCAAATTAATTTGGTCCCTGAAGGAGACCTACGGGGACCAAAATTTTTGGTCTCCGTAGGTCTCCTTTTTGTTTGGCAGAACTTATCAGGGACCAAATTAATTTGGTCCATGTAGGAGACCTACAAAGACCAAAAAATTTTGTCTCCGTAGGTCTCCTATATGTTTTATCAGGGATGGTCCCTAAGGAGACCACGGAGACCAAAATTTTGGTCTCCGTAGGTCTCCTAGATGTCACCTATCCGGGACCAAATTAATTTGGTCCCTGAAGGAGACCTACGAAGACCAAAATATTTGGTCTCCGTAGGTCTTCTTCCGCCACCAAATGAAATTTGGTGGCAGTTTGGTATGTTCGGAAGCACTTATTAGGGACCAAATTAATTTGGTCCCTGAAGGAGACCTACGGGGACCAAAATTTTTGGTCTCCGTAGGTCTCCTTTTTGTTTGGCAGAACTTATCAGGGACCAAATTAATTTGGTCCATGTAGGAGACCTACAAAGACCAAAATTTTTTTGTCTCCGTAGGTCTCCTATATGTTTTATCAGGGATGGTCCCTAAGGAGACCACGGAGACCAAAATTTTTGGTCTCCGTAGGTCTCCTAGATGTCACCTATCCGGGACCAAATTAATTTGGTCCCTGAAGGAGACCTACGAAGACCAAAATATTTGGTCTCCGTAGGTCTTCTTCCGCCACCAAATGAAATTTGGTGGCAGTTTGGTATGTTCGGCAGCACTTATCAGGGACCAAATTAATTTGGTCCTTGATAAGTTCTACCGAACAAAAAGGAGACCTACGGAGACCAAAATTTTTGGTCTCCGTAGTTCTCCTATATGTTTTATCAGGGATGGTCCCTAAGGAGACCTACGGAGACCAAAATTTGGTCGCTGAAGGCTTTGACTTTCGGGGACCAAAATTTGGTCACTGAAACTACTCTTCAGGGACCAAATTTTTTTTGGTCGCTGAAAGTTCAAATTCTTGTAGTGACTCTAGTAATTTATTAATAGTATCTTCATTTCCCAATGAAAAATACATGGGATATACCGCTTAATTCTTTGAAGATCGGATCCGGTTACATGAGGATTTAATCTCTTGTTTTTTGATGGCCCTTCCCTTTATTCTGAACATTTATGTATTACTTTTTCCTTTTTCTAATAATATAATGGGACAAATGAAAAATAACGATGAAATAGTGGTGTCAATCTGATCGAGATATCTTTGTAACGATCCGATTACGTAGGCCGATACTGTGCTTGCTTAAACGAAATACAACTTACTTATGAATACTTGAACTTAATTACTTAAATTTCAAAATAATTTTTTTTGACGCAACGTAAGAAAACTAAACCATATGAGTAACTTCACCATGCATACATTTTACTTGTTTGACAAAATTATAAAGTCATACATAACCTTTTACATATAATTGAAGTCCTGAAATATCATACACATAGTGGTATCCCACACCGCCATTTAATTATTGCATTGTCCACAACTAAATTAGGCTGCAGGTTTCTTACCTATAAATGAAATATTCTAATAGGCTTATGTTCAGCAAGTATAAACTTAATATTGTAAAAACATGACAAGCATCGAACAATTTATGCATGAACTATATACGAATTACTATGGGTTTGATAATGCATGATCCATTTATTATTAATTATGGATCTCTTATGTTCCATTATAGACTTATTATCTTGTTTAACATGTAGGTCTCAAGTGTACACATCGAATGCACGCAATACATAGAAAGTTATGATTTGCAAGGTACCTAATAATTCTGAGAATTCTGAAACATACAAAAACCTTCACGATCTATGGAAGGTTGGTATGACACTCTCCTTGTGACGCCCCGACTTCCCAAGCCAGGTCGACACCATACGTACCTGTTCTTTACTTGAAAATTTGAGATAAATTTTTTTTTTAAACATATTCATCTAAGTTATTTTGTAGAGAAAAACTTGTCATACATACAGACTATACTGAAAGTATCTTCTTGTGTCTTCAAACTTCGTACATATAACAAAATATAATTTACTATTGAAATATTAACATATTTTCTGAAAATTGGATACGGAAAATTATGCGTAGTGGTATCCCACACCGCCCTTCACCCGCCGCATCGTCCGCATAGCCCACCAATTAAATTGCAGGCTTCTTACCTACAGTATGAAATATAAGGGTAAGCTTTCGCCCAGCAAGTTCAAACATAATCTCACAAAACATTTTAAACCTCAAAGAAAACATATTAATCATCATGTAATTTATGCATGATCCATTTATGATCGATTTGAAAGTCTTATGCTTCATTATGGACTTAATCTTGAATTTATTATCTTGTCTTAACATGTGGGCCCATAGTGTTCGTACCAAAAGCGCGCAGCCTCCAGACAAAGCTAGGGTTTGCAAGGCCCTAACAGTTCTGGGAAATATAACTTGACCCTTCACGATCACGGATTTCGATCACGGAAGGTAATTATCACCACTAAACATGTAGCCTCCTCGATTAAGGGAGGTTGGTACGACACCTTACTTGATTATCTTACCATGTGATTTAACATTAGTGAACATATTTCATGATGTCACTATGTCATATCATACACAACATTTGCCATAATATGGCCTTCTTGAAAACATATCACTTCTGGAACCATGACATTTTTGAAAACATGGCATTTCTGAAACCATGACATTTTTGTAAACATGGCACTTTTGTAAACATAGCACTTTTATAAACATAGCACTTTTATAAACATAACACTTTTGTAAAACATAGCACTTTTATAAACATAGCACTTTTATAAACATAGCACTTCATAGCTATAGCATGGCATCACACATCATGGCATAACATAGCATGTATACTTGAAAATAGTCTTTACTATTTTCATACCGTAGGTGAGGTTTGATACTTGCCTGATTTGCTAGATTCCGGGTTTCGTTGCTTTAACTCAGATCGCAACTGCAGGTTACTTCCTGCTATTAAAAAGAACATAGGATAAGGATCCTATAAAATGTTGGTGACCTATCCAACATTCATACACAATCTTAGTTATATGTCCCCCAGTCATACATGATAACTTATTGGGTTACTTTGGGTAACCCTTGAGGTGGTCAAACTTAGTAAATCAAAGTCAACATTTTTAGTCAACCATGGTTAATCCTTTATGGGTCAAACTTGGGGTTTGGGCTTGGCCCAGTAACTCGGGTATCCTTCCCGGTTACTATCCGTTAACCTTTTGTTACTATACTTTGGCTTTTACAAACCCAAATTTGGAAAATTTGACAACAATCTTTTGTTTGACTTGAAAATCCGTGGTTTTCAAAGTGTGACTTTATAAAAATCATTAAAGGCTGAAAACTGCTATTGGAACAGTTTCCATAGTCAAAACAGTGGTGTTGGTGCAAAAATACAGTTTCTCTGCTTGTATTTAGAAAATCCTGTGCAGGAATTTCTTGCTTTATGCACAGTTTTAATAGTTCAGGTTGTATTTAAAAATCCAGATTGAATTTGGAAAACTTGTCTTCATGAAAGTTCTTTCTCTTGAAAAATTCTAAAACTTTTGTGTTTTAAGAAAAACCCATTTCTGCTTGGATTCTTGTCAGTTTTAATTTGAAACTTATTGGACGTGTAGACTAGGTCTGGGCAGATCAGCCTCGGATTTTCATAAAAACGGAGGCTATTGGAGCCTCATTTTGCAAATCCGTCCACGTGGCCCCCTAGAAAAAACTGTTCCGAGCAACTTTCATGTTTTAAGTTTTACCAAATTCGGCCTCTAAAGGCCTCAAAGTCGGCTTGCCGTAAAACTGGTCAGGATCCACCCGAACCTGGCAGTTTTTCGGTTTAGAGTTCGTTTTACGTCCTAGACGTGGAACCTAGCTCAACCAGCCACCGCGGGAGCTCTAATACACACATGCAGTGGTTTTCTAGCGTAAATTTTCTTTAATCACAATTTCTAACATCACCATGCAAACCTAATTGATATTGGATCAACTAAGTTGCATGATTTTGGTTGCACAAAACCTAGCAAGCATACTAATGTTTTTCTAGCAACCTAGCACAAAATTATCATTCACCAACACTAGGGCAGATTGGGGACATATAATAAACTAATATTTAGCATGCAAATTAAGAAAATTAAAGCAAGCATGCACATAAAAAAATCAAACTCAAAACTCTAAATCCTAAACTTGGGCACAAAATAAAATTGAGTTTATGCTCTTACAATTTCAACTTGAAATACATGTAAATTTCAAATTGAATGCTCAAAGGAAGGAGTTTGGGGTTTAGGGACGATTACCTTGATTAACCCCAAGTTTTAGGGTTAGGGTTTGGTTTTCAAAATTCCCTCCCACTTTGGCTCCACCAACCGGTTCTACACCAAATTTTTGCACCAGAATTTTAGTTGATCTCTTGGTATAATCTTGAACCAAAGCTAACCACTTAGCTAACCAAAATTTTTCCTCATTCCCTTCCTTGAAAACAGTCGGCCTCTAGACTAGAAAAACACAAAGAAGTTAAAAAAAAACTTACTTGATGAGGTAGAAGAGAATCAACCACTAGCCCACTCTTTTTCCCTTGAATCACAAAATTTTTCACTCTCTTGCTCTCTCTTTGGTGTCCGGATTTGTTGAGAGGAGAAATGGGCAGAGTTTAGCTACTTTTCTGAATTTTTTTGAACCAAAAACCGCCCCCCCCCTTATGCCTATTTATAGGTGAGATTTTGGACCCTTTTGCAAATATTTTGGTTCACCTTTTGCTCATAAATCCTTGGAGCAAAATTTTTGCACAATAGCCCTCCATGTGGCCGGTCATTAGGGGTGAACTTGGTGGCCAAGTTTTGATTTTTTTTTTTTTTAAACTTATCTTAAGTTAATCATGATGTCATAATTAAGGATAAGGTGATGTCATTCACCTTATGCCTTGTTTGGCTACTTCCTCCAATAAGCAGTCCATTTTAAGCCAATACAAATATTTCTAATACTGTGTTTACTCAAACACAGTATTTATTTAACTAAAATTTATTTGTTGAAAAGAAAACGGACAGTACAAAATTTTTCTTATATACAAGAAAATCATGAGTTCGTAGAAATTTTGGATATTACACTCCTTGTCTTTAACTAGTTTTATTTTAATAACTTCTTTCATGGTGAGTACGCTTAAAATCATAGTCCCATATGAAGTCTTATTCAAATACTTGGTTTAAGATTAATGTTCTTAACTTATGATCTTATTAGTTATGATGTATATGATACATAGACATTAGAATTTCAAATTTTCTTTTTTCTTTTTATTTTTTGGTTAAATTCTTAGTTTTTATTTTATTCTTTGAATTGTTTATCTACCCAATATGATTTATCAATTTTTTTTTTCTAATTTCCAGGGTGTTAATTTTATTTGGCGTTCTTGCGCTCTGAATTGTTGGAACTTGGAAGCTTGAGGTAAGGGATCTATTGTTCGAATTTTTTCGGAATTTCACATTCCTCTTCTACTTGCACTACTTTCTGATTCTGGACTTTGTTTTTCAGTCTCTCTAGCTTCCGTTTTGTCCCTTTGTTCGTTTAGTATTTCTTTTCATGCTTTTCTTTACTTATATGAAAGAAAAGGGGCCTTGGACCCTTATTGTGATTGTAGTCGTAAAATGTATGCAGAAGAGATCAGTTTCCTATTTCCCCATCACGAGCTGATTTTTATCTGATAATAGGCTTACAACCTCCAATTTAAAATACATTTGTATTTAAAAATTATATTTCTATTTAAATGTTTCAATTCAAATAAGAATCGATTGCCTTGGTGGCGGTGGCCTGTAGGGGAGGTGGCCAATTTGTTTTGTTTATATTATTTTAATTAAAAGAAAGGATATTTGATTAGTTATTTTTATTCTTACATACAAATATGTGATTTATACCAAGGATGAAGAATATGAGACTTTGGTGAATTGTGAAACCCTGTAGAGAAGAATTCTCCTATTGCACCCTTTGTTTTTCTTTAAATTCTCCTATCCGGTACTACACGAGGTTAGACGTAAAAAAAAACCTAAGGTATTTATGAGCTTCAATCGGTTAATCGAGTTACGACCTAATCGGAAATGGTAAATACTTAATCTTATGCTTAGCTTATTTTATATATATTGAATTAATATATCTATAGAATACTGGTAAAAGTTTTAAAAAAGTTTTTGTTGTACATGATTCGATTGTCTTTGACACTTCCGCAAAATTTTACTTTTATGATGTTCGAAATCAACAGTTTCTTCATTATCCCATATAAAGTTCCATGTTCTAATTTGGCAATGAAGGTTTCATTGAATTCTATTCGTGCGTATTGGGGACTTATGTATAAAGTTTGTAATTGTTGGGATTTATGACTAAAGATTACAACTGGTTTGGAAATTTTTCATATTTCCTTTTTCTATTTTTAGCTTGTTTTAGTGAATTATGATCATGACAAAAGTAGTGCATGTGCAGTATAATTAACAGTATACTGAAGTCATTCATTTTTTAGCCTGAAGGCATTAATTTTGTTTTGCTTGAGTCAAGGGTTCTATATTTTTTCAGTGATTTAATGTTCTTTAACTTGGTCTTTATATTGTTAGAGCTTTATACTCTGAAACATTCTTGTATGCTTCGTGAAGGTTATAGGCGTTATTTGCTTTTTTTTTTTTTTCTCTCTCTTTTTTTTTAATATTGAAATTACTTATAAGAATAACAGATGTTCCGAAAAAAAAAAAAAAAAAAACACTCTTTGTAACACCCGAATTTCTTCGGTTCATATTTTATAGACATTTCGTGTAAATATTTACCGTAATCGGTATTTCATGAGGAAGTTCGTTTTAGAACTTAATTTTGTAAAACGAGTTCTTAAGATTTATTAAGACTCAAAAACAAATTGCATGAACTCGCAAAAGACCTTTATGAGTGAAAGGAGGTCGTATTTGCACATTTCAAGACAAGTCGACGTTGACCAATAAGTCAGCTATACCAAAACGGTCGAAAACGTCAAACAAGAATTTTAAGATTTTAGTACAAGTGAAATTACTGCTAAAAACTCATTTCTTGATCAAGATGAGTTTAAATAGAATTAAAATCACCTTAGAAAAATCTAGCATACTAAGTTAGAGTTCAGGGCGAAAGGATTCGGAAAAATAAGAGAAAAATTTTTCCGATCGAGTTTTTCACAGATCGAAATTTTTAAATGCAATGTAATTTTCGATACTGGGTATTTGAGCAACTCAGTATTAAAATTTATTGCAATGTGTTGAAATTACACAATTTTTCAAAAAGATTGAACCAAACAAGCCTTTAAGCTTAATTACATCACAATTAAGCTAAGTTAGGACATAACCCTCCACCCACATGGACCAATGAGCATGTGACACCTCATCTATGAGTTGTCAACCACTCCCCCACTCCTCTCCCCTAATCAGCCGGCCACTCAAGCCCCATTGGGCAATGGCTTGCAAAAATTTGAGGACCAAATAGCAAGAGTTGAACCAAATTTACCTTGGAAAAGAAAGCCTAGGATTTCCCCTAGCTAGAAACACTATTCCTAGGGATTTCAAACCCCAAAGTCAGCAGCCCTTAACCCATTCTCAGCCATGCCATTCGGTGTTTCCCATCCAAAAAATTCGAAGAAGAGAGAGAGAGAGAGAGAGAGAGAAGATCAAGAGAGTTCAAGCCAAGAAAATTTTGTGAGAAAACCCCCTAAAGCCTTCGGTTTTCTTGTGAGTTCAAAGGGGAGATTTGTTCAAAAAAATTTTCCCCTCTCTTTCCCATCTTGCCGAGTGTTTGGGAGCCGAGAAAATCAAAATTTTTTTTTTCGGGTTTTGGCTAGAATCAAGGGTTGAAAGAAGGTGTGATCTAGAGCCAAGAAAAAACAACCATTTTGTGAGTTGGTGCTTAAGGAGATCCACGGAAATTTTAAGTCCAAACCATGCACTTTGGAGGCTAAATCTCAACTAGGAACAAGCTAGTGACACTCCCGGATTTTTGAGGTAAAAATCCGAACTTTACCCTAGTTTTGGGTTCAAATTTTTGGTTCATTTTCTCAAGGTTTTTACCGTGTATTTCAAGCACAAAAAGTTGTAAGAGCTTAAGCTCATAATTTTCAGTTTTAGCCCTAAATAGCTTAGGTTATATTTTTATGCTTGATTTAGGTTTTTGAGGTGATTATTTTGCATGTTTGGTTGGAGATATGCTCTATGATTTTTGTGTGCTAGAGATGCATGCTAGGGTTTCTATTTAAGGGTTTTATGTCCCTAATATGTTTATCAAATTTCTAGATGCATGTTTTAGGGTTTGTATGATGATATGATTGAACTTTGTTGTATGTATGTTTCTCTCTCAAAACCGTGGACCAAGGGGTCTTGGCCTTGAGTCGAATCCGAAAACACGGGATTTAAAAATTTTATGTGTATGAGGGACGTTAGAAGACGTGCATGTGTTAGTAGGTCCCGCATTGGGCGGTCGAGCTAGAACGACGCATAGGGACGTAAAATTTGGACTAACACCAAAACTGCTCTCAGGTCCAACACCCAGCAGCTCGGAAAAGTGGGATTTACAGGTCCTTAGAGGCCAAATGGGTAAAAACTTAAAACACGAAAGTTGTTCGTTAGGGTGTTTCCTAGGGGGCAGAGCAGACACATTTTAAAAATAAAATATAAAATAAGGCTTCAATGGCCTTTGTTTTTAAGAAAAACCGAGAACTGGTCAGGGTGACTAAGTTCCAACGATTCACATGTGTTCAAACAAAAACTGGTATCAATTGAGCCAGAATCAGAAAATGTTTAAAACATGAAAGTTTTAGATCTGTTTGTTAGCTACAACTTTCGTGAAGAAAGCGTTTCCAAATTCGTTTTAGATTTTAAGTTATGAATTTTCAAACAAAAGCCGTGCAGTGAACAAAATCTCATGCACAGGATTTTCTAGACCAATGACTAGGAAAAACGTTTTTCTAACTTTCAAACATCATTTTCAAACCTGAAAACCGTTCCAAAGGCGGTTTTCGATCCCCAAATGTTTTATAGAAATATTTTCAAGTGTTTTGTAATTTTCATGACAAGTTTGGGTGCTATTCACCAAACTTACTTAAATAAACAAGAAAATGATATTTTAAGCAAGTTCAAGGTTTTCAAGATTAAAATGAATAAGATACTGCGTTAGTAGCTGGAAAATTATTCCGAGTTACTAGGGCCTTGCCAAGCCCAGAGTTAACCTTGCGAATTGAGGTTTAAGTTAAGATTATGATTTTCTACATGAACCCTTAATTAATAATTCCGTTGTGGGTTACTCCGTGTGACCCCTTCACATGTGTTAGTAGAGGGTCGTATAACCAAAAAATGTATATGTTGGTTAATCCTACATTAAACGATCTTAGAATAGAGACCTCACGTGTAAACGTCCATGGCCAGGAGGTGACCTGCGAGCGTGCTCGGGAAAGGAAATTCGATCACGTGAACAACAAAGACAAAGTAAGTACAACGCCGCCTACAGCATAGGCTAGAGTTGTATGTTTACCTAACATGTTTGCTTTACACTGTTTAAGTGTTATTTGATAATTTTCTCGATGGTTGCAATATGCTTACTGTATGATGAATGTTTCAAATGCTAATGCCATGCTTTAAAAGTATGTTTCAAGTATTGTTATTATGCTTACATGAAAAGTACGTCTGTCCATGCATTGATAGAACATGAGATTAGGAGACATCATATAAGTATGCTCACTAATCTATCAAGTGGAAAAATGTCAAGAAAGACATACAAACAGAACGTTTGAGAAAAAGGCCACAAGAGCCAGTGTCGTGCCCCCTGATGACGATCGGGTCGAAAGCTTGGGCAATTTCCTCAAGCTGCGTGCCGGGTACGTGCACATCAAGTTAACGGGCCCACAAGTAAAATCAACAAGATAAAGTGTGAAACAAGAAAGCAAGCATAACTGGACATAAACGGTTCATGCATTTCACGATAGAATGTCATGTTTAAGATGAAGAAATCGATGATATGATGCTATGTTTATGCTTTCATGTTTAAGATGTCATGTAAAAGGTTATGTATATTTCATGTAATTGGTTCGCGGTATAGGAGTTGTACTTGCTGAGCTTTCGCTCATTGTTTGAAGTTTATGTTGTAGGTAAACAGCCGGTTTTGAATTAACTGCATGGTGGAGGGTGAAGCCTGTGGCTGTGAAATGATGAACGGGTTGGGGTTCGCAACTCAGAAGGATTTAATTAATATATCTATTTTGAGAAAACAGACAGTTATTTTATTTGTGTATGAGTGTATGTAAATATTTTCTAAGTATAATGCTTCCGCTATTATTATATAAAAAAAAAAAAATCTCTACTATTTTCATGATAAGAAACAAAAATGGGATAAAACAAGTTTAAGTTCGAGTAAGTTAAGTTAAGTGACGGCCTGTGCAAGGCGGGTCGTCACAGATTGGTATCAGAGCGGTTCCCTGCGACATCATTTCACGGTCTGCCTGCCATCGCCGCCACCATATGTAAGCTTAGATTTACTTTATGTTTTATATATGTATGCTTATAGTTAATTATTGCGTGTTAGATACGGTATGATGGACCCCATGATGACCGAAGAGGATAGAGACGCCATTATGGTTTTCTTCCGCGCACACCCCCTATCTTTTGACAGCACGAGGCGTACAGTGCACGTCGAGGCGTGGCTCCACGATATGAAGCAAACATTCTTGATGTGTCACATCCCGGACTATCTGGAAATCATGCTCGCTGCTAAATGTCTTTACGGAGATGCGCGGCTATGGTGGATCGACATTGGTGAGCGTCAGGTACCTAGTCGCACCTGGGCGCGGTTTCGTGCGGTGATGTTAGAGCGCTACGGACCACTCCCACCCAGAGATGAGGGTGCACCTGCTAGAGATCCGGATATTTACCGTGATATGCGTCATACACGGTACCAGATGTTATCCCAGGCCTGGCACGCATACCCAGGCGAGACGATGAGCCACTACTAGTGGAGGTTTGAGGAGATGATGCATCCCCATATACCCCAGGATCATCCAGAGCCCCAGTTGGAGGCAGTAACTCTACTAGTGAACGGAACGCCACCTCACATCAGACAGCATGTTCCGCAGCCTACCATCCACTCGACCATCGCTGGGACCCTCGATGATATCTTAGCGGCAGAGATCATTGCTCAAGACGCTGGGAATGATGCTCCAGCGAACCTTGAGCAGCCCCTAGTCGATGATGCTGATGAGCCCGAGCCACAGTATGAGGTGGGGCCGCTTGCCGGCGAGGACGAAGATCCTCAGTATGAGGTCGGACCACTTGAGGATGAGATGGAGCACGCCCAGATTCCACTCATCATCATATCAAGTGATGATGAAGATGAGGAGGACGACGATGAAGACATGGAAGATCCTGAGAAGATCCCGGACGACGAGTAGGATCCCGAAGAGTTTCCCCTCGAGGACGAGCCACATCACATCGTTCCAGATGACGGGGATTGGGAAGACGATTTAGGGGACGACACGGATTTTGATATATCCGCGCTTGAGATCGAGGTCATCCGTTAGATTAGGGCCGTTTTGTTTTGTACCCTCTTTCTTTTGTACTAGAATTTTATTTATAATGTATTATGTACATTCGGACGTTAGGATGTACCTTATGTACGATGGAAAGTGTTAGATCACTTCCATCTTGTTGTGTTAACCATGGGTATTTTTGGTAAAGTGACCAGTATTCTTTTTGAAAATATGTATATATATATATCAGTACCCGGCACCTTTTTGAAAAATGCCGAGGGAATCATGTATTTTGAAAAGCTTTGTATTTTGATTATGTACAAAGAAACCGTGCAGACACGGGTTAAATGAAATCAAATGATATTTTCATTTCTCTTTACGAGTTTCTTTTTTTTTAAGTAAATATGTCATTAAATATCTGCCTTTGAATTATGGCAAGATACAAGTATATTATGATGTTACATGCATGTTGTGATGTTTTATGATGCAATGATAATAATTATATGAAAGAAAAGATGTGATTAATATCTTTTCTTGCTATAGAGGTTACAAGATGGTACGTCTGAGGGGATCAATGCCGGTAAATCCTGCAGCACAGGATTTGACCACCATATTAGCAAATATACAACGCCAGCTGCGAGAGCAGCAACAAGAGATGACTCTTATTCGGGAGCAGCTAGCTCAGCAGAATCAGGGACCCAGAGTCCAAGAGGTTCCACCACCGGCACAGCCAGTCCCTCCGGCAGTACCGCTAGTGCAACCTATTCCTCCCGTAGCACTCCAAGTGCCGAATATTCCTCCGGTAGCCCAACCAGAGGTCAGGCAGGAATTTCCGCGGAACGCTGAGGTTCCAGTAGCCCCGGCTGAAGTACAGATGCAGCCACAGCCGGTGAGAGAGGACCTTCTGTATGAAAGGTTCAGAAGGATGAAGGCGCCCGAGTTTGAGGGGCCAATTGATCCGATTGCAGCCGACAACTGGCTGATCGACATGCAAGTCATTCTGGACTTTATGCGCTTGAACGAGCAAGAGAAAGTACTCTGTGCATCCTTTGCGCTGAAAAAGGACGCGAGGCACTGGTGGATAACAGTGCAGATGAGAAGAAATGTGCTGACTATGTCCTGGCAAGACTTCGTGGACGAGTTCAGGGCTATGTACTACAACAAAGAAGTCCTGGCTGCCCAGCAGGACGAACTCACCAGCTTTACTCAAGGATCCATGACAGTGATGGAAGCTGTCAAGAAGTTCGAGCAATTGGCCCGGTTGTGCCCGAACCTAATTACCAGTGAAACTGAGAAAGTGCGGATGATGATGAAGATGTTCCGCACGGATATTGCCCGCCAGGTGAGCGCTGGAAACAGTCCCCCTGTAACAGTGTTAGACTGTATTGAGAGAGCCCTGAGAGCCGAGTATTGGATCAACAGGGATAAGGAGGCCAAAGCCCAATTTTACAAGTTCAAGAAAGAAGAGAAAGCTCTAACCAAGACGAATCAATCTCGTCAATCCACGGAAGCGAAGCCACAAGCCCAGGCCAGCAACCCCAATACACAAGGTCCCCGACAACCCGGAAAGAACAAGCGGAAGGGGAATTTCAACAACCAGGGACAGCAGAGAAATTTCCCCCAGAAGAGAAACGACCAAGGCAGCCAGAGGAACAAGAATAGTTACCCTCAGTGCAATAAGTGTGGTAAGAAGCATCCGGGTGTCTGCCGTCAGGGTACCAACACTTGCTATGTCTGCGGCAAGGAAGGGCACTACGCGAGAAGCTGTCCTCAGAACACACAGCAGCAGTACCAGCCCTATCCGAACAGAAACCCCCAACACCAGCAATTACATGCAGTCCAGGCTACACTCGAAGGTCCATCGATTTCCCAGGGTAGATTGGAGGCACCCGAGCCACAGGCCAGGATCTACACTTATACAAGGGGAGATGCAGAAGCGGGCACCTCCAACGTGGTGACAGGTCAGCTTTCTATCGCCACCTATGATGTAATTGCCCTATTTGATTCTGGCGCTACCCACTCGTTCATATCGATGGAGTTCGCTCAGAAGTTAGGCAGAGTCGGGAATAGAGAAGAGTCGACCTTTTCGGCATCCTTGCCATCGGGAGAAGTTTTGTGGTCTAACTTTTGGATCCAAAATGTTCATGTTAGGATCAATGGCAGAGAATTACTCGCAGATCTCATCGCAATCAGGTTTCACGATTTCGATGTGATCTTGGGGATGGACTTCATAGGCCGTCACAACGCAAAGATCGACTGTCGAAAGCGTAACGTCACGTTCAGCCCCTGCGACAATAAGGATTTCAGTTTTCAAGGACAGTCCCAACGTTCCACCACAAAGCTCATCTCCATAATGAAAGCCTGGAAAATGTTAGCCAATGGATGCCAGGGATATTTGGCTAATTTGGTGGACAAGGAGCAAGAAGAAGATTTGACACCGGAAGGAGTTCCTATTATTAGGGAATATCTGGACATCTTTCCACAGAATCTACTCGGACTTCCACCGGAGCGTGAGATTTCTTTCGAGATCGAGTTGCTACCCGGAGCTGCACCAGTGTCAAAGGCGCCGTACAGAATGGCACCGGCCGAGCTAAGAGAACTCCAAGTACAGTTGCAGGAGTTACTAGACAGAGGATTCATCCAACCAAGCCACTCTCCATGGGGAGCACCTGTCCTGTTCGTAAAAAAGAAGGACAGATCGTTGTGCATGTGCATCGACTACAGAGAATTGAACAAGCTGACGATCAAGAACAAGTACCCACTGCCCAGGATCGACGATTTGTTCGACCAGCTTAAAGGAGCAGAAGTGTTCTCCAAAGTGGACTTGCGATCAGGTTATCACCAACTTTGAATCAAGGAGTTGGATGTGTTCAAGACGGCTTTCAGAACGCGCTATGGGCATTACGAGTTTTTAGTAATGCCATTCGGATTGACGAACGCCCCAGCTGCATTCATGGATCTCATGAACCGAATTTTCAAGGAATACTTGGACAAATTTGTCATCGTTTTCATCGACGACATTTTGATCTACTCGAGATCCAAAGAGGAGCACGAACAGCACCTCAGGCTGGTAATGGAAATGTTGAGGCAACATCAGCTATACGCCAAATTCACGAAGTGTGAATTTTGGCTGGAGAAGGTACACTTTTTGGGGCATGTAGTATCAAAAGAGGGAGTTTCTGTAGATCCAGCGAAGATTGAAGCGGTTAGCTCATGGCCGACCCCCAGGAACGTTACCGAGATAAGAAGCTTCCTAGGGCTCGCTGGATACTATCGACGCTTCGTAGAGGGATTCTCCAGGATAGCAGCTGATGAGAATGCAAAGTGTCCTATTTTTCTCCCTTAATGTTTAGTCTTTTATATTCATTTGTTGCCTAATTGTACTCATTATTCTTATATTTTGATATAGGTGCAAATGGAGGCATTAAATGCAAAACGTAGCTAATTGGGCGAATTTTAACTGTTTCGACATTGTTTCGTAATCTGGGCATAACTCTCTCATCCGAACTCTGATTGAGATCATTCAAGATGCTATGGAACGACAAGAAAAATTTCTATAACTTTCATGTTTTACGTTTTGAGAGATACGGACTACATTAAGGTCGAAATTGGGCTTCAAGTTGCTGCACCTGCACAGTTGACGTTTCAGAATGTTCCTGGCCTACAAGTCAAGTATGCTGATTTGATGCAGTTTATTTTCAGAAAGTTTCCAGATCTGATGCACGAAAATTACAGCCAACATCACCACTTTCCTAGTTATATTTAGACTTTCTTTTATTTTTAATTAGCTAGATTTAATTATTGTTATTTTAGAATAATATTTAGCATGTTTTAGGAGATTTGGTAAGTTTCCAATAAGGAATTGATGTGTATAATAGGGAGAGAAGTCATTAGACATTGACATCTCTCATATCTCTCTCTTCTCTCTTCTTTGACTCTTCCTTTTAGTTTTTCATCATGGCTCAGCGTGGCTAAACTTTGATACTTGGTCAAAGAAAACAGAAGCCTTGGAATTAATAAAACTGTAAGATCTAATTTGTTTGTGTTATTCATATTTTGAGTATCGAATGTTCTTCTGTACTTATTTTTATGATTGTATTGTTTAATTACTAGGAGGCCTACTAGTTATTTATTCGTTGCAATCTACTGCTAAGTTAGATATCAAATCCGTAATTGTTTGATCTCTCTAATTTGTGTAGCAACTAAGATTTAATGATATGCTGCATCAGAAATTATTAGACCTTAGGAAGATTATTTGACTAAATTAAATGCAACCGCTTGTGTTTGTGTTGTTTAGTTTCATCGATCTCTCTAATTCTTAAGGCTGCTACTAGATTAAACTTTAAGCGCTTGTCTTGGGTTGTTTAGTTGTAATAACCAAATTTTCACGACCTTACGTTGTTTTGTAAAGAAATTTATGCTATGTTCAGAATATATTCATGAAAATCTGAGATGGGTTTTTATTTGAAAATTTTAAGTTCTCATGATCCTATGAGACTTAAAAAAAATGATTGCTTTAACAAGTATGTATCATTCTGAGTTAGAATAAGTAGAAAATTTCACGTTTGCATGGTCTTGCATGGGGGTCAAAGTTTGACCTAAAAAGTCAAAGTCGACCCAAAAAGTCAAGGGTTGACCAGAAAAGTCAACCATATGATGATACTGATTTATGGTCAAACAGTATGGAAAATATACTGCGAAAAACCATTTTTTCGGACAAGATGTTAAGATTAAGATTTAAAATCATCCTAGAAAAATCAAGCACATAAATTAGGGTATATTGGGACAAAGGGCTTCAAATTATAAGAAAAATTTTATACAGTCAAATTTTACACAGATAAATTTTGGACTGCAGTTTAGTGATAAAATACTGTTATTAATAGTTAACAGTATTAAAATATCTGTGTTAACTTGAATTTGGACTGCTTAGCAAGAAAAATTGCCAAACAAGCCTAATGGTGCTTACCTCACCAACCTTTTGATTTATGACATCATTATGGTGATTAAAAAGAAAAAATTTTTTGGATAATAATGGAGCTTTCTAGAGCATGTGGCCGGTCACCTTGGGGCCAAATTAGAAATAATTTTTCTTCATGGAATTATTAGAAAAGGTGAACTAAAATTAATTACAAAATGACCCCAAAAACTCCCCTATAAATAGGCCTAAGGGGGGCGGTTTTTTTGGCTGAGAAAATAGAGAAAAACAGCCAAGCTCTTGTCAAATTTTTCCACAAAAAAATCTGGAAATCAGAGGAGAGAAAGGAGTGAGGGAAATCAGAAATTTTCTTGGGGATTTTGATCATAGGGGTTCGGATTTGAGCTAGGATCAAACCAAGGAAAATTTAGAAATTTTTTTGGGTCATTTGGTGTGTGTGGCCGAGTGTGTAAGGGAAGAAGAGAAGCTGAAAAATTTGAGGCCAAATCTTGGTGGAGTGCTCGGCTTGGAGTGGATCTACCAAGGAGATCAAACCGAAAAATTTTTGGGTGCCATTTGGGTGGTGTGGCCGTGAGCTAAGGAGAGCTAGGGGGAGGAAGAGATTTTGGTGACCAAACTTGACTTTGGTCTAAGGTAAAAATCTAGAACCCTAACTCTCTTATTTGAGCTCAAATTTAAAGATAAATGGTAGTTCAATTTGGTTGTAAGGACATAAGTCCATTTCCTATTTTGTGCCCTAAAGTTAGAGGTATGTGCTTGATTTGTAGATCTAAGGGTGTATGGTTTAAATTCTTGCATTATTGTGCTTGACTATGATTGATTTTCATGCTTGATGCTTAGGGTTGTGTGTCCCCTAGTTTGGTCCAAAAATCTGCCATAAGGCAGTGATTGAAGCATGTTAGCTTAAAGAGCAAAGTTTGATGCTTGTATGTGATGTATGCAAAAAGTAGGGTTTTTGAATTTGGTTTGCATGGTTTCAATTGGACGGTTTAAAGGTTCAAGTGGGACGTTAGAAACGCTGTGTGTTTGCCATATAGACTCCCGAAGTGATCGTTCGAGATAGATTCCACGAAATAGGACGTAAAACGAACTTAACAACCAAAACTGCCAATTCGGATTCAAAACTGGTCAGTTTCGGGAAAGTAAAAATTAGAGGCATTTAGAGGACGAATTGGGTAAATTGTAAAACACGAAAGTTGCTCGGAACGATTTTTCCTAGAAGACCACGTGAGCAGATTTTAAAAATGAGGCTCCAATGGCCTTCGTTTTTACAAAAATCCGTGGCGGATTTGCCCAGACCCAAGTTACAGGATCAGCCTGTTTCAAACGAAAACTGACGCAAATACAAGCAGAACTGGATTTTTCGTAAAACATGAAAGTTTTATCATTTTTCGAGAGCTACAACTTTCATGAAGACAAGTTTTTCAAATTCCAAATGGATTTTTAAACTGGTATTGTTTTATGAAGAGTGTGCAGGGAACCGAAAATTCCTGCACATAAGTTTTACAAACAGTTTCAAAAAGAAAAAGAAAACTGTAATTTTACTTAAAACTGTTCCAAAAGCAGTTCTCAATCTTAAACGACCTTTATAAAGATTTGTTTTAAAGATTGGAATTTTTACCAAAAATAATAAAGGGATTTAAAAGTTAAATCTCTCAATTGGCAAAGGGATAAGAAAATAGAGTTTTTAAGATAAAAATTGTAATCAAGCCGATTACGGACGATAATCAAGGATAATACTTGAATTACCGGACCTAGTCCCAAAGCTCAAGGCTTTAAAGAAACCCAGCATTTTTGTCAACCCAAGGGTTTGTCCAAATAATCTTTTTAAAGAATAAATCCTCCCAAACAGTAGGATTTTTATTTGTGACCAAACCAGATATTAAGTATCGGGGACATACAACTAGAAATTAGTAAGCATGTTGGTTAGGACACCAACACTGCATAATGAGAATTGAACTCTCACCTATGTCCCTATTCAAGCAGGAAAGGGCCTGCAGCTGTGCCGGTAAGAGAACAGTACTAAAGAGGGACATAGTAAGAGAGGTAAGTACAACTCCGCCTACAGCATAGGCTTTTTAAATATAACATGATACAATGCATGTTATGTGCTATAATTTAAAGTAGATGGCATAACTAAGATATGATTATCAGTTATACTCATGTGACATCATGAAGCATGTTCACAGTTAATAAGAACAAGGTCAAGATGATAAATAAGTATAGTGGCAAGCGAGCTTGCCAGTGACGTACCGACCCGTCCAAGGTCGGGTAGGACTGTGGATCGAGTTGGAATTGGTTTGGCCGCCCCAACCGTTCCATAGTTGCGCGCCCGGTACGATCACCCATGATAAGGGGCCCATAAACAATTACGCATAATAAAGCATAATTGGATCATGCATAATTAGAATATGTTATGATTTACTATGTTAAGTTTATAATTATTTATGTTGCGGAAAATAAAGTTGTACTTGCTGAGCGAAAGCTCACGACTTACGTCTATGCTGTAGGTAAACAACCTACTGGCGAATTTTGATACAAGATGATGGAGTTGGCGGGGCAACTGTGAAAGAAGGGATAAGCCGCTATGTCTTCCGCAGAATTTTATGTTTAATATTTATATATTCCAAACAGTACTTCAGTAGTAAAAAAAAAAAAAAAAAAAAAAAAAAAAATTTTTCACTACTTTTGTTAAGCAATTAAGTATGTTAAACATGTATGTATGTACGGTAACGGTCCGTGCTAGGCGGGTCGTTACAGAGTTGGTATCAGTGCGGTTCCCTGCTACCTGATTTCACAGTTCGCCTGCCATCGCCACTATCATTGTAAGTTAAAATTAGTTTATACATAAATATTTATTATGTGATTATGGTATGTAGATTCGTCGATATGGAGCCGGATCACGTGGATGCGGACCGAGAGACTATATCGTCATTCTATGAGGCACATCCGTTATTATTTGACGGTACGAGTCACACGGTATCTTTAGCAGCATGGCTATATGACACGGAGCTGATTTTCCGCACCAGCCATATCCCGGGGCGCTTACAGGTCTCGTTAGGGAGTCGATGTTTGAGAGGCGACGCCCGTATTTGGTGGATGTCAGTAGGGGAGCCGCAGCTACCCAGCCGGACTTGGGTGCATTTTCGCTCACTGATGGTTGGACGTTTTGGACCGATACTAGACTACGGGCCAGGAGCGCCTCAGCGTGACCCTGATATTTATAGGGATATGTATGACACGCGATACCATAGCTATACACTTGAGTGGCACGCATATCCTCTCGAGACCATGGCCCATTACTGTATGAGATTTCAGGAGGCCATGTTACCCTATATTCCTCAGGAGATGGACCACCCTATGTTGGAGGCATTGATGGTTTTGCGAAACGGCTTACCTGGTCGTATTCGCCAGCATGTTCCTTATCCCTCACCCAGGATGTCTGTGGAGCACATGATAGAGTATATCCTAGAGGCTGAGATGCACGCGGACGCGGAGCAGGCGGAGGCAGCTGAGGGTGATCATCAGGCACCCGTAGATGACGCTGGCATAGGGGAGCCATTGCACGAGGTAGGACCAGTACCCCCAGAGGAGCCGATCCCTGCAGTTCCAGAGCAGGAGGTGCCAGCCCATGAGGCCGAGGAGCAGGGGGATGCTGAGGGTGACCCAGGTGCAGAGGACCCGGAGGAGGACGATGTTATGGTTATACCCCATGATCCACCAGCAGACCCTCCTGTCATAGACATCCCCCAGTGACGAGGAGGATGATGTTGAGATTATACCAGCAGATCCACCGGCAGATCCCATTGTCATTGATATATCCAGTGAGGAGGAGGACGACGACGAGGAGATGGAGCCGGTGCCCGAGCCAGAGCAGGCAGGATGGTTTGAGGATCAGGAGGATTTTGTTGATGACCCAGAGGAGATCATTTTCGACGACGGAGATTGGGAGACTGACTCCGACGGAGCCGCTTAGATGGCGATAGAGATCATCATTTTGGCTGATCATGTATATTTATTTTGACCTTAGGACTGATATGTACTCGCTTATTTTTTTTGGGATAGTAGGCTTGTACTGATGTATGATGGAAAGTGGTAGCCACTTCCATCGCCATTTTGACTATGTATGATGGTGAAGTGTTAGACACTCCCATTACCATTTTTGGTCATGTATATAAAATGCTATGAAACAGATATGTATTTACAAGAATGATGTAACAATCTTGTATATATTATTTTGGCAAATATAATGTACTTTCTGTAAATTTCCAAGAAACAGATCAAGTACCATGTTATGTTATGATCACGAAAATCATGTTATGATGCGATACGTTATGATTACGTAAGCCATGTTATGATAAGAATGATTATGTTATGATCTAATGTAATACGATATAATGTATGATGAAAGAAAAGATATTACTAGTTCGATAATATCTTCTCTTATGGTTTAATAGGAAATAAAAGATGGTACGACCTCGCCGAACAATGCCTGTGAACCAGAATCCACCTGCACCGGATCTAGCAACTGTTGTAGCGAATTTACAACGACAGTTACTTGAGCAGCAACAGGAGACCAATAGACTCCGGGAGCAGTTAGCTCAGATAAATCAGAGACCTCAGGCTAATGAGGTTCCCCCACAAAATATCAGAGTACCTCCAGTAGTACCTCCGGTACCTGATGCTCAACCAGAGGTTCCAGTAGCACCAGTAGGGTTACAAGCGAACTTACCTCCCGTACGGGAAGATCTGCTTTATGAGAGATTTAGGCGGATGAAAGCGCCGGAATTTGAGGGACCAACAGATCCGATTGCCGCTGACAATTGGTTAATTGACATCCAAGTTATTTTGGATTTCATGCGGTTGACAGAGCAAGAAAAAGTCCTTTGTGCTTCCTTTGCTCTCAAGAAAGACGCTAGGCACTGGTGGATGACGGTCCAGATGCGTCGCGACGTTACGACCATGAGTTGGCAAGATTTCGTGTCGGAGTTTCGAACGATGTACTTTAACAGAGAAATCCTGGCAGCCCAGCAGGATGAATTTACCAGTTTGAGACAGGGAACGATGACGGTAATGGAGGCTATTAATAAGTTTGAGCAGTTAGCCCGATTGTGCCCGGAATTGGTGCCAGGTGAGACCGAAAAAGTTAGATTGATGATGAAGATGTTTCGGTCAGATATCGCTAGGCAAGTCAGTGCTGGTGATAGTCCACCCACTCGGGTATCCGATTGTATAAGCCGAGCTATAAGAGCAGAATATTGGATTAATCGGGACAAGGAAGAACGAGCTAAGTTCTTTAAGGCAAAGAAGGAAGAAAAGGCCATGGGGAAGCAGACGCAACCCCGTCAGAATCCCGAAATGAACCAGAAAGGTCAGCCCCGCAATTTTGCTCAAGGTTCTAAACAGTTTGGGAAGAATAAACGAAACGAGAACTCTACTGGCCAGGGTCAGCAAAGAAACTACCCTCAGAAAAAGATTGCTCGTGGTAATGAGGGCAATAGCAATAGCTACCCGGTGTGTGCCAAGTGCGGGAGAAAACACCCGGGAGTATGCCGAATGGGATCAAATGCATGTTACCTCTGTGGCAAGGAGGGTCATTTTGCAAAGAACTGCACTCTAAACACCCAAGGCCAGAATCCTTCATACCCAAGCCGGAACCCCAACAGCCAGTTACATGCAGTCCATGCAAAGCTCGAAGGACCCTCAATCGCTCAAGGCAGATTAGAGGCTCCTGAACCGCAAGCCAGAATCTACGCCTATACCAAGGGAGATGCAGAAGCCGGGACTTCGCATGTGGTGACAGGTCAGATTTCTATCGCCACCTATGATGCAATTGTCCTATTTGATTCTGGTGCCACCCACTCGTTCATATCATTGGAATTTGCTCAAAAGATAGGAAGGGGTGTGGATAGTTTAGAACAACCATTCAAAACCTCTCTGCCATCCGGAGAATTTTTGTGGTCCAATTTTTGGATACGAAACACATCCGTAGGAATTTGTGGTAGAGAATTATATGTAGATCTCATTGCAATCAAGCTTCAGGATTTCGATGTGATCTTAGGAATGGACTTTTTAAGTAAATACAACGCCAAGATTGACTGCCGCAAGAAGTGCGTGACGTTCAACCCTTACGGAGAAGTAGAGTTCAATTTCTATGGTCAGTCTCAGAGTCCAGCAACTCGATTTGTTTCAGCAATAAGGGCCTGGAAAATGTTAGCTAATGGTTGTCAAGGATATTTAGCTAACATAGTAGACAAGGATCAAGAAATGGAGCTGACACCGGAAGACGTTCCTGTTATAAAGGAATTTGTGGATATTTTTCCGAAGGATTTGCCAGGACTTCCGCCAGAAAGGGAAATTTCTTTTGAGATTGAGTTGCTACCTGGAGTTGCACCAATATCGAAAGCCCCCTATCGTATGGCGCCAGCTGAGCTGAGAGAACTTCAAGTACAGTTGCAGGAACTGCTTGACAAAGGATTCATCCGACAAAGTTACTCTCCATGGGGAGCACCCGTTTTATTCGTCAAAAAGAAGGATGGATCATTGAGAATGTGTATTGACTACCGTGAACTGAATAAAATCACGATCAAGAATAAGTATCCTCTTCCAAGGATTGACGATCTTTTTGATCAACTCCGAGGAGCGGTTGTGTTTTCAAAGGTCGATCTACGATCAGGGTACCATCAGCTCAGAATTCGGGAGGCAGATATCTCCAAGACAGCTTTTCGCACAAGATATGGGCACTATGAGTTCTTGGTGATGCCCTTTGGATTAACTAACGCCCCAGCCGCCTTTATGGATCTTATGAATCGAGTATTCAAGGAATATTTGGATAAATTCGTCATTGTCTTCATTGATGACATTTTGATTTACTCAAGGTCCAAGGAGGAACACGCGCAGCATCTTAGGATGGTAATGGAAACGTTGAGGAGGAATCAGCTTTATGCTAAGTTCACAAAATGTGAATTTTGGCTGGAGAAAGTTCATTTCTTGGGGCATGTTGTGTCGAAAGAGGGAATTTCCGTAGATCCTGCGAAGGTGGAAGCAGTTAGTTCATGGCCAGTACCCAAGAGTGTGACGGAAATAAGAAGTTTTCTTGGATTAGCCGGATACTATCGACGTTTTGTCGAAGGATTTTCCAAGATTGCTGCACCAATTACCGCTCTCACTCGAAAAGATAAAAAGTATGAATGGACTCAGAAGTGTGAAAAGAATTTCCAAGAGCTCAAGAAAAAGCTGACAAGTGCGCCCGTGTTAATAATCCCAGATGTAGAGGCGGGAAATTTCGTAATTTATAGTGATGCTTCCAAGAATGGATTAGGAGCTGTCCTGATGCAAAATGGGAAAGTAGTAGCATACGCATCAAGACAATTGAAGAATCATGAACGGAATTATCCTACACATGATCTGGAGCTAGCAGCGATAGTTTTCGCACTTAAGATCTGGAGACACTATTTGTATGGAAACAAATGCGAAATCTACACTGATCACCAGAGTCTTAAGTATATTTTTACCCAAAAGGAGCTCAACATGAGACAGCGTAGATGGCTGGAACTTGTAAAGGACTACGATTGCGAGATCCTTTATCACCCTGGGAAGGCAAACAGGGTAGCAGATGCTTTAAGTAGGAAATCCTCGGGCATGCTAATGTCTATCGAAGCGTTCCCTAAGCCACTACAAAAGGAGATTACTGAATTCAACCTGGAAATGATCACGGGGAAATTATCTTCTCTGACTCTTCAGTCCGATCTATTGGAATCCATCAAGGCGCATCAAGGAAAAGATCCGTTTTTGCTAAAGGCACAACTTTTTGGCGGTAAGAACAAAGAGTTCAAAACCTCTGCCGATGGCACTATCTACTTCAAGGAAAGGATCTGTGTTCCCGACTTTGAATTTCTAAAGGATCAGATCATGTCAGAGGCTCATAAGACGCCATACTCGGTACATCCAGGAGCTTCCAAAATGTACAAGGACCTCCGGGAGAACTTTTGGTGGCCAAAAATGAAGAATGAAGTAGCAGAATACGTGTCAAAATGCCTAACTTGCCAGAAAGTTAAGGCTGAACACCGACATCCTGGAGGAGAATTGCAGAAAATAGAGTTCCCTGAATGGAAATGGGAGCAAATTACTATGGATTTTGTAGTAGGATTACCCAGGACGACAAGTGGAAATGACACAATTTGGGTTGTGGTGGATAGATTGACCAAATCAGCCCATTTCATTGCTATCAAAGCCACATTCTCAGTGGAAAAGTTGGCTGAAGTCTACGTATCTCAGATTGTTAAGCAGCATGGAGTGCCAAAATCAATCATTTCAGACCGTGATGGACGTTTCACCTCTCGATTTTGGACTAGTGTTCATAATGCTATGGGATCAAGACTGAAGTTTAGCACAGCTTTTCACCCCCAAACTGACGGCCAGTCGGAGCGAACTATTCAAACACTGGAGGATATGCTGAGATCATGTGTTCTGGATTTCAAAGGAAACTGGGATCAGAAGCTGCCATTGATCGAATTTTCTTACAACAACAGTTATCACGCTTCAATTGGTATGGCACCATTCGAAGCCCTATATGGAAGGAAATGTCGATCTCCCATCCACTGGCAAGAGGTTGGACAGAAGCAGCTACAAACAACAGACTTCATTAAGAAGACCTCTGAAGATATCAAGAAGATTAAGCAGAGGCTCGACATAGCTTTTAGCAGACAGAAAAGTTATGCCGATAAACGTAGAAGACCATTGGAGTTCCAAGTTGGAGAGGCCGTGTTCATTAAGATTGCTCCTATGAAAGGGGTAATGAGATTTGGCAAAAAAGGAAAGCTCAGTCCGAGATATACAGGACCGTTTGAAATCCTTGAAAGGATTGGGAAAGTAGCTTACAGGCTTGCTTTGCCACCAGAATTAGCTGCAATGCACGATGTTTTTCATGTCTCAATGTTAAAGAAGTATGTACCAGATCCGTCGCATGTGCTTAGTCAAGAACCAGTGGAAGTTCAAACGGATTTGACATACGAAGAAAAGCCAGTTCGAATTCTGGATCGAGATGAGAAGGTCCTAAGAAACAAAACCATTTCCCTGGTTAAAGTTTTATGGCGCAACCACAAGGTTGAAGAAGCAACCTGGGAATTGGAAGATGAAATGAGAAAGAACTACCCCGATTTATTCTAATTTTCGAGGACGAAAATTTTTTAAGGGGGGAAGATTGTAATAACCAAATTTTCACGACCTTACGTTGTTTTGTAAAGAAATTTATGCTATGTTCAGAATATATTCATGAAAATCTGAGATGGGTTTTTATTTGAAAATTTTAAGTTCTCATGATCCTATGAGACTTAAAAAAAATGATTGCTTTAACAAGTATGTATCATTCTGAGTTAGAATAAGTAGAAAATTTCACGTTTGCATGGTCTTGCATGGGGGGTCAAAGTTTGACCTAAAAAGTCAAAGTCGACCCAAAAAGTCAAGGGTTGACCAGAAAAGTCAACCATATGATGATACTGATTTATGGTCAAACAGTATGGAAAATATACTGCGAAAAACCATTTTTTCGGACAAGATGTTAAGATTAAGATTTAAAATCATCCTAAAAAAATCAAGCACATAAATTAGGGTATATTGGGACAAAGGGCTTCAAATTATAAGAAAAATTTTATACAGTCAAATTTTACACAGATAAATTTTGGACTGCAGTTTAGTGATAAAATACTGTTATTAATAGTTAACAGTATTAAAATATCTGTGTTAACTTGAATTTGGACTGCTTAGCAAGAAAAATTGCCAAACAAGCCTAATGGTGCTTACCTCACCAACCTTTTGATTTATGACATCATTATGGTGATTAAAAAGAAAAAAATTTTTGGATAATAATGGAGCTTTCTAGAGCATGTGGCCGGTCACCTTGGGGCCAAATTAGAAATAATTTTTCTTCATGGAATTATTAGAAAAGGTGAACTAAAATTAATTACAAAATGACCCCAAAAACTCCCCTATAAATAGGCCTAAGGGGGGCGGTTTTTTTGGCTGAGAAAATAGAGAAAAACAGCCAAGCTCTTGTCAAATTTTTCCACAAAAAAATCTGGAAATCAGAGGAGAGAAAGGAGTGAGGGAAATCAGAAATTTTCTTGGGGATTTTGATCATAGGGGTTCGGATTTGAGCTAGGATCAAACCAAGGAAAATTTAGAAATTTTTTTGGGTCATTTGGTGTGTGTGGCCGAGTGTGTAAGGGAAGAAGAGAAGCTGAAAAATTTGAGGCCAAATCTTGGTGGAGTGCTCGGCTTGGAGTGGATCTACCAAGGAGATCAAACCGAAAAATTTTTGGGTGCCATTTGGGTGGTGTGGCCGTGAGCTAAGGAGAGCTAGGGGGAGGAAGAGATTTTGGTGACCAAACTTGACTTTGGTCTAAGGTAAAAATCTAGAACCCTAACTCTCTTATTTGAGCTCAAATTTAAAGATAAATGGTAGTTCAATTTGGTTGTAAGGACATAAGTCCATTTCCTATTTTGTGCCCTAAAGTTAGAGGTATGTGCTTGATTTGTAGATCAAAGGGTGTATGGTTTAAATTCTTGCATTATTGTGCTTGACTATGATTGATTTTCATGCTTGATGCTTAGGGTTGTGTGTCCCCTAGTTTGGTCCAAAAATCTGCCATAAGGCAGTGATTGAAGCATGTTAGCTTAAAGAGCAAAGTTTGATGCTGGTATGTGATGTATGCAAAAAGTAGGGTTTTTGAATTTGGTTTGCATGGTTTCAATTGGACGGTTTAAAGGTTCAAGTGGGACGTTAGAAACGCTGTGTGTTTGCCATATAGACTCCCGAAGTGATCGGTCGAGATAGATTCCACGAAATAGGACGTAAAACGAACTTAACAACCAAAACTGCCAATTCGGATTCAAAACTGGTCAGTTTCGGGAAAGTAAAAATTAGAGGCATTTAGAGGACGAATTGGGTAAATTGTAAAACACAAAAGTTGCTCGGAACGATTTTTCCTAGAAGACCACGTGAGCAGATTTTAAAAATGAGGCTCCAATGGCCTTCGTTTTTACAAAAATCCGTGGCGGATTTGCCCAGACCCAAGTTACAGGATCAGCCTGTTTCAAACGAAAACTGACGCAAATACAAGCAGAACTGGATTTTTCATAAAACATGAAAGTTTTATCATTTTTCGAGAGCTACAACTTTCATGAAGACAAGTTTTTCAAATTCCAAATGGATTTTTAAACTGGTATTGTTTTATGAAGAGTGTGCAGGGAACCGAAAATTCCTGCACATAAGTTTTACAAACAGTTTCAAAAAGAAAAAGAAAACTGTAATTTTACTTAAAACTGTTCCAAAAGCAGTTCTCAATCTTAAACGACCTTTATAAAGATTTGTTTTAAAGATTGGAATTTTACCAAAAATAATAAAGGGATTTAAAAGTTAAATCTCTCAATTGGCAAAGGGATAAGAAAATAGAGTTTTTAAGATAAAAATTGTAATCAAGCCGATTACGGACGATAATCAAGGATAATACTTGAATTACCGGACCTAGTCCCAAAGCTCAAGGCTTTAAAGAAACCCAGCATTTTTGTCAACCCAAGGGTTTGTCCAAATAATCTTTTTAAAGAATAAATCCTCCCAAACAGTAGGATTTTTATTTGTGACCAAACCAGATATTAAGTATCGGGGACATACAACTAGAAATTAGTAAGCATGTTGGTTAGGACACCAACACTGCATAATGAGAATTGAACTCTCACCTATGTCCCTATTCAAGCAGGAAAGGGCCTGCAGCTGTGCCGGTAAGAGAACAGTACTAAAGAGGGACATAGTAAGAGAGGTAAGTACAACTCCGCCTACAGCATAGGCTTTTTAAATATAACATGATACAATGCATGTTATGTGCTATAATTTAAAGTAGATGGCATAACTAAGATATGATTATCAGTTATACTCATGTGACATCATGAAGCATGTTCACAGTTAATAAGAACAAGGTCAAGATGATAAATAAGTATAGTGGCAAGCGAGCTTGCCAGTGACGTACCGACCCGTCCAAGGTCGGGTAGGACTGTGGATCGAGTTGGAATTGGTTTGGCCGCCCCAACCGTTCCATAGTTGCGCGCCCGGTACGATCACCCATGATAAGGGGCCCATAAACAATTACGCATAATAAAGCATAATTGGATCATGCATAATTAGAATATGTTATGATTTACTATGTTAAGTTTATAATTATTTATGTTGCGGAAAATAAAGTTGTACTTGCTGAGCGAAAGCTCACGACTTACGTCTATGCTGTAGGTAAACAACCTACTGGCGAATTTGATACAAGATGATGGAGTTGGCGGGGCAACTGTGAAAGAAGGGATAAGCCGCTATGTCTTCCGCAGAATTTTATGTTTAATATTTATATATTCCAAACAGTACTTCAGTAGTAAAAAAAAAAAAAAAAAAAAAAAAAAAAAATTTTCACTACTTTTGTTAAGCAATTAAGTATGTTAAACATGTATGTATGTACGGTAACGGTCCGTGCTAGGCGGGTCGTTACATTAGTAGTTAGGGTTGATTAGATCGCATGTTTTCTAATTAATTGTGACTAAGGGGAGATAGGAAAATAATTCCAACGGTGAATATTCAAAGTGTGAATTTATATATTTGTATCAATGATCAGTTGCAAAATTCTAATGGTAGATGTTGATTTAGACCAAGGTTTGTTCTTTTGATTGATTTCAATATTTCAATTTGAATTGTTCTTTAATTGTTTTTCTTAAAATTGTTTTTCATTATATTCAAACCCCCTCTATATTTGTTCACGTAGCATAAAACTAGGCTAGAAGCTCTCTGTGGGAACGATCCTTACTCACACCACTACATATATTTTTAGGAGTATAGGTTTTATTTTGGTTGCCTGCGACAGCACACCAAATTTTGGCGCCGTTGCCGGGGAATTTTTCTAGTTGATTTTTGTGCTTCTTGTGATCCTTATCTCTTAAAATTAATATATATATATATATATATTATAAAATTAAAAAAAATTAAGAAAAAAATTAAAAAGTTCATTTGCGTTTCCGTGTTAGATTTTTCTTTTTATTATTATTATTATTATTATTATTATTCTAGCCCTTTCCTGATTCGTTTTATTATTATTATTATTATTATTATTTGTACTGTTTACGTTTTCGTGTGGGTTTATTCTAGTCGTTTCCTGATTT